>ML739095.1:56280-98319 GCA_009193565.1 Aspergillus coremiiformis | reverse complement strand
AAAAAAAAAAAAAACAAAAAAAAAAAAAAGGACAAGTGGAGACTTCAATCCATGACTTGTTTGGGGAAGGTTTAGGTTGGAGCCAAGGCTAAGCCTCCGCCACGCCACTTTAAGAGTAGGCCTCAGGCCCACCAGTCAAGCTACTTATAGTCTTATTAGCCAAATTTAGGTTTTTTTTCCCTTTCTTTACTGCTGTCTCCCCTTGAAAGCTAACTACGGAGTACTAGATACTACTAAAGGGTAGATACTCTCTAGCTAGTATCGACGGAGTACCTACGTACTAGGTACTAATACCTAGGTCCTAAGCTGGTTAATTAACCCTCCAGGGCTGTGTGAAGGAAACCCCAATCATTTGTAATTCCTAGAGTGATACTACTAATAGTAGTTCTGACTTCGATCTTACCTGTACGGAGTAACTTGGGAAAGGATATGGAAACATGCACGAAAAGTTCATGTGCATTTCATGTGTTATATACATAGAAACTTCTCAGCTATGTAGAAGTCACGTGATATAGACACATGCCTCCATTAAGAGTGCAATGATTGGCAGAATGGCGCCAATAGAGACAAATGAAAATAAAGAGAACCTTGGAAATGTACTAAGTACTCCCGGGGTCCGTAGTGGGAGGTGCCTACTATCTACTAGATAGGTATGTACATACATACGGGCATACAGTACGGAGTACCCTAAGTACCGTGGACTAGTACTGATAGTCCACTTACTATCTAGACCTGGCTAACCCGCTAACCAAGGAAGGCTAAGGTCTGGTTTAGCGTGTCGTTCCCAACACCCTAACGGGAAGCTTACGCAGTTCCCGGCGGGCGCCCGCCATTTACGACAAAATTCTACCACGGAGTGCTTTCTCTCCAACAAGTGTGGGAAATTGGGAATGAATAAAGCAAATAATGATGAAGTATGCATTTTCGGTATGTTGTTGCCTATTCTTTGATCCAAGGAAATGCGAAAGGAAAAGAGAAGAAAGGAAAAGAAAAGCGGGAGAAAACAGTTGAGAGACCTAATTTTACCTCGGGCTGATTGGTCTCCCCTTAATATGATCCGTTGGGAATGGCGTCCGGGTACGGAGTACCGTACGGAGTACGGAGTACGCTTTGAGTTCTTCTGAACCAATGCAAACTACAATAGTGCTTGTTATCTAGTTGCTTGAACTGTTTGATAGCTATATTTCATATAGGGAGTCAAGCGTTTGTAATCATATTTAGACACTGGTTCCATATATTTTAATGGTAGCACCGACTTAAGATATTATCACCCCGATTACAACGTCCTTGGTACAGTTGTATGGCCAGTATCTACAGTCATGATACTAGGATACTACTCCGTAGCATTAAGCCATATCTAGGAATTAATGTTATTGGATATCCATCTACTCCGTACGGAGTAAGTAGTATCAAAAGAATACTATACAGTGTCCACACCTGTTCCTAATCGCTAAGGGCTTCAATGGATATTACACCACATATTCTGTACACACATATTTACACCCATTGTACGGAGTACTCCGTACAGTACTCTGTACTGCCATTGCCCACGATATTGCTCCGCCCTGGGACTCGACTAGGCAACAACACTTCTTATGGAACTCAAAACAATTGCGTCACCGTGGGAATCGCAAAGCCATCCATGATCTCTGTTGCCATCGCTAGTTGGACTGTCAGTGGCTTATCACCGTCAACCAGGGTGCGGAGTGGTTTGGAGAGTTCTAGCCGATTCGCCGAAATTCTTACCCGCCACGCAAACTCAGCAAAGAACATGCATGACGGGCGCTTAAGTTGAGTGTCCGATTGACTGTGCTGCCAGAAGTACCATGGGCGATTGCTCCATTGATACGGGTACGAAATCTTTATACTGAGTACTCAGATTGGGGTCTGCTGGTTTAACAGTTCGCGGTTCTTCTCTGGACAAGATATCAGAGTGGTCGGTGGAAGTTAAAACACCGATATCCGAGCTCCACTCTACATACACCATGCCTTTTACGGAGTCAGCGGCTACTACCTAGATACTTATCGAAGCCCTGAAGGCTGGAAGATGCGTCGGATCTGTTTGACTGATGTTAGACCGTGTGTCTCGACTCTCATGCAGTCAAGTTAGCACATGAAACAGGGGGATTGCTCGTCCATAGTTGACAGATTGCAGTCTATTCTCTCCGTACGGAGTATATGATGACGGGTACTAAAGTTGTTTCTTTCTTCCAAGTTCCCTTCTTAGGGCTTCGAACGCTCTTTGATCCGCTTACTCTTCATTATTCTTCCCCAGTTAAAGATAGAAACACATCTCCGTCTATTATTTTTTTTTTCTTTTTCTTTCTTTCTTAAATCTCTATCGTTTGTTTCCCAATTCCCACAGGTAGGTTGCAGGTAAGACCTTCCATATTGGTGTCCGCCGTCTCATCGTGCAACCAACCACCAGTCTCAGTTAATCGCCTACGAGAATCAACGGTGGGTTCTTTGCTTGTGTCGACCCACTTTGTTAATTGCGCATGCAAGACTCAGAGGCGGTGGTATAATTATCGCCCCGCCATCTTCAAATCAGACCGAATTCTCGTTGGTCGACAGTGTCAGACGCGTGGACAGAACCATTCAGTTTCCATGGGTCATTATAACTGGTTTTCACCCGACGCTGGGATGCGTCCATAATGGCAATCTGGACATTGCTAAACCCAAGTCGTCGGAAACATCATCATCGTCTGGAGTCAAATTCCGCAGTATTCGTATTGCCCTCATGATCATCAGCCACGGTAAAGCCACCTGGACGCGAAAACGTGGGGGGGAGCAGTAGTGCCTCGGCGATCATTTACTATAATCTCTACCTTTGGATCTGCCCCATCCTGTAACCAGAAAGTTTGGTAACAACTTGAATATCACGCAGTCCCGTCCATGGCACGGGGCCGTTGGTCGGACTGCCCTTGCGTATCGGTACCATGTCGATCAAATCAACAGTACGAAGTACGAAGTACCCTTAACACAGTAATATCTTCTCCTGGTGTTGATTAATCATATGCATCTCAAAATGCTACCTAGTTATCGGACACATACCGTCCGCTCTACTCTATATGAGTTACAAATTACATGCGAATGAAGAGACATAATCCCAAAAGACATCCCCCCTCCTGCTTCTCGCACCTCCCCACAAGCGATGTCAACATCCTAGATGGTTTGCGAGATGATCCGGTGTAACCGCTATGACCCGTCTGCGAAAGACTGGCCAGCTACACTATCATTCCACAAATAGCGCGGTGGAAGAAGGAATAAGAAATGAAGTCGGCTCAAAGCAAAATGAAAATATAAGCCCGCCGCCCATTACAAAACTCCCCGGTGGAAGTAACCCCCACATGGCCCTAGTTCCCCACTCCGATCGATTATGTTGTGTACCGATGCATATGGCGGGATTTCAAACGGCATTACCTAGTAGATTCAAGGGATAACCCCCACCCCCAAAAAGGTCCCAGCATCATCATCGCGCTCCCATCATGGTGGGATGTTATGTAGAATTGCGATCCAGAATTCCGTCTGCCTGGGTTTTTTTTTTTTTTATCTCATCGGACTTCGGGCGCCGCTGCCGCAGCGAAGTCCCGGTTTAAGTTCGTCGTATGGGTGCCCGTTCCGGTCCTGGACTCGAATAACCGCGTCCACCATCCCGGAGGGTCCAGGGGACGGTGGCCGCCATGTAAAGATGGGTAGACATCATTGAAAAAGTACCAGATATGGCCGACGACCACTCCACAAATCTCATCTTTGGGCACGATGCCGTGGACAACCAGGCTGAATGCCATCAGCACCCAAGGAAGATACGGGGCCGTGAAGACCAAGATGCCGAGGAAGCTGAGACGGGTTTCAGGATTACGGCGACCCCAGATATACACCAGGCTGGAGGACAAGGCCGTACCCAGGAATGGAAGCGAGAGGAATGGAGAAATGAGGAGAAGGGAGGCCATGGCGTAGAAGAGCAACCAAGAGAAATGGGCTGGGGATCGACCGGACGATTCCTCGAGAAGGCGCGAGTACCGCTGGAGGAAGAAGACATGGAAGAGGAGGTCGAGACTAAGGGGTCCGAAATAGAGAAATGTCGTCAACAGTCGCCAATACTGCCAGACCGTCAGTTTTCTTGCGCTCAACTTTCTATAACCAGTCAAGCGCGAAAGCGAACGGCAATAGACATACCTGGGATTTGACATAAACCGCGCGGAAGCTGTAGAACAGCTGAAACGGGGTCAAAATATGACACTGAACCAATACAGACGTAGCGACGGTGGCTACTGTCCACCATCGCGTCACCGGGGGCATTTCATAGAACCATTGCTCAAGAGGAAGCTGCCCTGCTTGGCCCCCATTACCCCAGATGGCGGCCATCACGCCGAAAGTTAATTAGAGTCGCGGGCCGCCTGGCTATTGCGGAATGAGCAATGAAGCGCGGTTGCAAGCAGTATTGAACAGTAAATCAGAATGAGGGTTGATGATGAGGGGTATCCAGAAGATCAACAATCGCATGAGGGCCAGGCACCATACGGAGTAGTAAGTTATATAATTCGGCACTATGAAAGGCGGAGACCGAGAGCTCCAGGTGGCCTTTTCCATATCAAGAAGCGCTCCGGTCATTATCATCACGTGCCTGTGCGCAAACAGCCGCGCGCTTTGCCAAACACGCTTAGTACGCGAGAGGCTGGGGAGCGGGCGCATCTTAAGAGCCAAGAAGGTTTCCAACCTCCCAATTCCTTCGCATGATTTTCTTTTGACAAGTGAACCCCTCCAAACAAGACCGGGCTTTTTTTTTTCTCGGACGTAATCTACCGAAATTGGGTAATTAGAGGGGTGACAGCTGATCCTAAACGAAACAGAAGCTCTTGTACCAAGTTTTTACATACATTGGCACAAAACAAACAAGCTAAAAAGAGCGCGTATGTGTGTGAATGCCAACGGTGCAATTGTATGCAAAGCTGCACCGTGAACTGTCCAATTGCCCCTCGCGTCCTGGCCGACTCGCTTGTATATCTCCCAAATAATCCATATTTAGTCGCGCAAGACTATCATCATGCCACCGAAGACAGGGCGGGGTCGCAAGACAACCGCAGGCCCTCGAGCCAAAGCTGCAAGAAAGAGCGCAGCTGGAACGGATTCACCGTCGACTGAAGGGCGCAAGGCCACTGGAGGCGTCAAGGCGGGAAAACGACCGGCTGGAGCACCAAGAAAGTCAGATGTCCAACGTATGTGGATCTATCCACCTTCTATGTCTCATTGTCCTCATGTCTAAACCCACGGACCATGATACTGATATGATTTTTAGCTGGTGATCCCACCCCTCAAGGCCGCCAGCGTCGTTACAAACCGGGCACTGTTGCTTTGAAGGAAATCCGCAAATATCAACGCTCGTTTGACCTTCTTCTGCTGAAGCTCCCATTCGCACGGCTTGTGCGCGAGGTCGCATTGGAGTTACTCCCTGCCGATGTCGGTTCGGAATTGCGCTGGCAGTCGCAAGCTATCATGGCGCTGCAAGAGGCCGCGGAGGCCTTCCTGGTTCATCTATTCGAGGACACCAATCTATGTGCTCTACACGCGAAGCGAGTGACGATTATGCAAAAGGATATCCAACTTGCTCGGAGAATCCGTGGCGCTTGGGGGGGATTGGGCTAAACGCATTTGTCTCTGAGATGAAGGGAAACATTAAGAGTACAGTGAAACGCACCCGGGTGTGGGATTTACCGGAGAGTTTGTATTCCAATTATTATAATTCTGTTGTTGTGTGGGTTTCCACAATCTTGTCATTCTCCATTATATCTGACAGCAACTTTTCCGCTGAATATTGCTGGTTGGTGTATAGGTTGCAGGCGTATGGTCGGGTATGGAGTTGTGTCCAGAGCAGGTCTTCTGATTGCTTTTTGTGTCGGTACTACCATTGTGCTTTTATTGTTTGTGTCAGTGCGATGTGGCCTGTGTATATTAGAACATGGGCATTCTACTGAAAGATATACTTCTTAAGTGACAAGTAGTTAAGTTGACGTCCATGAGGAATTGCATACTCCTAGAAATTTGTCCGGCGATATGCCTCTATTTCAACGCCCGTGAGTAGAATGCAGAATAATACATCCTAATAGGAACTTGGTCAGAACATCTTGAACATCTTTTGCTGTAGTTAGGGAGGTTCCCATACCTTCTAGATGAACCACTCCATAACATCAATACGGTGATGTCTATGGGAATAGCTCCAGTATCTGAGTCTGTTGACTCTTCGCACAAAATAGAATCTAGTTTGTATTTACCTTTTCCTTGATTGATTGAATACACGGCATGCTATGGTAGATCTGAAATCCTCACGATCAAACTGGTCCAGGCTCTTTGTACTTGTATGCGGCCTCGCTCGGGACTTTCTCGCTGGTCATTCCATCGAGTGAAGTAGAAGGACCATGTGGCCACCGATTAATAACGCGATGATTTTCAGGCTAGGAAGGATGTCAGCACGGAGTCAGGGTGTAGAGACAGATATAGCTCACATAGCTCGTTGAAGCCCAGGTAATCCCAGTGTAGGTTGTCTCAACTCTCGGTATTAGATTAGTACTAGTAGTTGCTTAACGGGGTCAAGGTGAGCCAACTGGGGACCTCGGGGCCATAACCACTTTATAAAGTAGGATTAGGGGGAACGAACGACCGAGAACCAGGTTGTTGAGAAGTAGTTTTGTTGTGTTGGTTGACCAGAAGGGAATGAAAAGAAAGCACGTGCTGTGGTCAAACACAACATCTACAAAACCATAGACGTTTTGCTCAGATCGTCCTCTTTTCCTCAGAAGACAAGTACAATTCCAGACGTGACATATTGTCTGGAGGCATATATTCAACCCTGCTGTATTTGGTGCACCACCAGCAGAAGGAACATTGCTTGAAGATCTGTTGCAAGCGATATCAATGCTAGAACCAAAAAAAGGTTGGCCATGTCTTCCACCGCTAAAACAAAGCGATGACTTATGTAGATAGGGAAATGATTCGGCTCTGGTGGTCAGATAAACTTAGAGCCTACACGACAAGGCAAATCCACACAAGGATTATATTACCCAGCATTGCGCTGCAATAGCAGACTATTTACGCGGCTGTTTCAGTTGCCTCGATTTCGAGAAGGAATTTGACTGGGACAAAAAGTTTAGTAGACTCGAGCAACAGGTTCTACCTCAAATTGCAGTGTTGTTCGCCGGGTCAATACTATTGGGAATGATATCAGCAGCCGGAATCGAACCAGTTATTGTTTGCAAGGGCAATCTAAGCCAGTTTTCATTACCGTGGATGTCAAAACCCACCACAAGATGAATCCTCGGTCTGCGAGATTTGTGAATATGGATGATGATGTGCCGACTGGTGTGCTTCCCCTGGTATTGTACCCGGTGTACCCGGCCTTGTTCCGTGTGAACCCTGGAACATAAGGGGATATCCAAATCCAAAAGGCAGTTTACCTCATCCAAAAGCTATGGAAATTTGCCTCCAGAGGTGAAAACGAAAGTTGGTTGTCCAGCCAGGGGAATAATACGGATTGTCGACCTTGCGCCTTTCACACTCACAGTCGATTGCGGAATGGGTCAAGGAAACTTAACATTACGGATTTTGGAGTCTTTATGTGTGGCAGCTTCAGTTAGCATCCTTGCCCTGTTATATCATGATCGGATTAGGAATTGAAGCTTGACAGGAGACGTGCTTGAATGCACGCTCTAATCCCTCAAGTATATGGGTGCTGTCGCGTAAACAGTTCATTCATGGCGGAATTGCAGCTGGATCGCAAGGGAATACTATTCAAGTGAACCTAAGATCTCCTATAGTCTCCTCGTTCTTTATTTCTCCAATCTTTTGCTTGCCTTCTTGGATACCACATCCATGATATGGTGGATGGAGAGTCATGAAAAGATGCCCAGCATTTCTCCATTGCGCCATATACCCTATACACCTAAGACCCTGAATGGTATCATAGACTAGACCCCAGGAAATTACACCCGTAACAAGAAAAGCAAGCAAGAAGAAATAACAACAGTAAGTGAGAAGCTAAGTCGGCCTTTTCAATGCTGATGGCAAACCCATCATCACCCGATGACCCTCCTCGCGGACGCCCCTCGCCTCTTCGTTTTTTCCTTGCCTTTCAAGGGTTTCCGCGAGCATCTCATCGGTAACACTGACCCAGAGTCGATCATTAGCCTTCTTGGCCATTGCACGACCCGCTCGCGCGCTCTTCTCGGCTTGTTCACCGACAACCCCACGGAAATACTTCCAACTCATGAATGTTAGGGTCATGCAGGTGATCTGACTATTGCTGATTGCTGTGGCGGACTGGAGAGCTTGCTGCAAGAACTGCTTGGTTTGGATAGTTGATTCAGTCTGCACGGTTGCGCATACAAGATAGTAGGCTGCTTGGATATACTTGTTGGGGCTGCTCTTGCAGAATGATTCCACGGTTGCCAATATGCTGGGGAGCTGGAAGTGTGACGCATGATTTGGGTCACGGAGTATGAGGACAGCATTGAGGGCCGCAAGAAGTGCAATATCACGATGGGGGTCATTGCGAGCGGTTTTACTCGTTGATGGAGATAACGAAAGAAGGGGGGATTGAAAAGCGTCGAGGGCAGCTTTCAGATCGCCAGTAGCTTGTGCAACGGCACCAGCGGCATACTCCGTCAAACACTGAATACTATCGGGTAAACGATCACCAAGCTCTTGGGCTACTTGTCGGAGGTCTTTCAACGTTTTGCTAGCAAGGTCCCAATCCGTGCGACCACAGGCAAGGAATACTTGTTGAAGAAGGAGATTGCAGTACAGCGTCCTGCGCCATTCTACACGTCTATTCGCATTGACCATTGATTCTGTGATGTCCTGTGGCGCTTTGAAACTACCTGGATAGCGAAAGTTAGCTTTTATTACTGACATGAATTGGCATGTCACTTACCCTGCACCATGCGTATCCCCTCCTGGAGGAATTTTTCGGCTTTACGGCCATCGTAAGAATTCTTGCAGCTAAGGGTGATGGAGCTTAGGAAATAACAAAGCGCGTAGAGGTCGTGCTGGGGTAGCCAATTAAAGCTCAAGAGCAACGTGCCATTTTGGACCTGAAGAATATCCCCTGTGTCTATCGACGAAGGTCCTGCCGACTTGCCACTTAAAGGAATAGAAAATGACCCATCGGCGCGCCAGTTAGGGTCGTTCAAGCGCTCGTCCATCAAATCTTGTAGATTTTTCAACTTTTGTGATGATTGATTGATGTCATACTCGAGAAGGCTGCAACATATGTCAACCATTTGCACCAATGTTGTCAGTTGTGGTATATGGCGAAGCTCATCATTGAGCTGGTGGCTCCGAGCTACCGCCAGGGCGCGTTGGGCCTGCTCAATCGAGTCGAAGCTGGATCCCTGTTGCAGATGTGCAAGCGCCTCAACGACGGCCGACATGGCCGAAACAGCCTTATCGCCATTCCGATTGGCCATATTTGCGATTTTGTGGAGGTGTTGCAGAGCTGCAACAGAATCTTGGTGGGCTGAGGAAGATAATGAGAGGGATACTCGAAGGAAGCGAAATGCATATTCCCAGGCGGAGTGGCGATATCTATGCTGATCAGCATATAACTTGTGCATCATGAACCTGGACGTCACTCACGCTTCTACATCCTGAATCATCCCATCTACAGCTTTCATTGAGGCCTTAGGGTTTGTCTTGTGCAGCATTCGTGCCAAAAGATGTTGCATACTGTATTTCAAGTCCAGCATGCGATTCTGCGATCTTGTAAGCAACCTAGAAAACAGCAACGGGGCACAAAATCTGGTGAAAACGACTGACCCGCTCGCATAAGTCAATCTATAGAGGATATTAGCAGTGTGATTTGATAATGAGTCCATAGGTATTGGACATACGCCTTTGCTCAATGCGGTTTCCGCTTCGAGATCATTGTCCGTCTCCTCGAACAGGATGCGTGCGTATCTCAACCGTACAAGGGCTTCGACCCGGGGCTGCAATCTCCAGTTCTAACAGTGTTAAAAAATGATTAGTGCAAATTCGATGAATCGACATCCGGAGAGAAGTGACGTTCACACCAACCTTCAACACCGCCTCCAAGCAACCAAGGCCCGTTGCGACCAACTTATAGTATTCTTCCATTTTCATTTCCTGCCTCAGCAAAGCCACCATAGTTCCGTTACTATGGGCCGCGTTGAGATACTCATCCGCCATTGCCAGTAGTAGTACCTGATAGTCGATGGGAGGTTTTGTTGGTTTTGGGGGGCCCATTTGGCTAGTCTGTCGCTGCGCTTGTTTCTTGGACGGCTGGCGCTGTAGTTTCTGCTGTACTTCTGGGGAAGGTGCTGGAATCAACACCTGAGGGACCGGTCTCGGTGACAGCGCTGGGGGAGTTGCGGTAACAGGTAGGGGTCGAAGAGTTGGAGGGTTCGGTGCAGTCGTAGTCTTGGGCATGGTTTTTGGTGTAACCTTTGGCGTGGGCTTCGGTGTAGGCTTCGGGGTTGCGCTTGGTGTAGCATTCTGTGTGGTCTGGGGGTACTTGCCATACACCTGGTTCCCTTGATTTGAACTGGCAGTGGTGTAGTACGTTGGTTGTGTTGCGGCGGGGGTGGTGAGCGCAGAGGGGCGGCTGCTGGCTGCGGTTTGTCCACCATACTGAGATGGCCTCTGAGCAAATTGAGAGGGCGAGATAGATGGGAGGGGTGGCGTATTGAACAGGTCGGATGGGTTTACATATTGCGGCTGCTGCGGTTGCGGTTGCGGTTGTGGTTGCGGTTGCGGTTGAGGTTGCGGTTGTGGTTGTGGTTGTGGTTGTGGTTGTGGCTGCGGTTGTTGATTATATGCATGTGCGTAGGTAGGATACGCCGGGATCATGACCTGAGGGTAAACGATAGGCTTGCCATATTGATATGGCGAAGCGTTCGGGTGTGCATTATTGTACAGTAGCTGCTGCGGCTGGATGGTCTGCTGGGGTTGAAGAGGAGGCTGTTGCAGATACTGCGAAGGATATTGGCCATTATGGGGTGGTGGTGGTGGATAGCTCATCGCCCCAGGACGCAGATAATGCTTCGTGGTGATCGCGACACTCTGCTTCTCCTGGAGTCTATACTTGGTTTCATTTCATTCAATAGGAGACGATGATACCTTTTGGACGTGATCGGCTTTTCCTTTTTAAGGTCGGGTCGGAGAAACCCAAGGCGGTCGGTAAAAAAAAAAACAAAGAGAGATTTAGAACTCACTGTTCATTTATTTATACTTAGTACGAGGTATAAAGACAAGGATTCACTGGTTTTTTATGTCAAAAGTAATTTGAAGGATTATCGTCTATGTTCATACAGGTTCTTCTAACAGATTCATCCTAGATAGTGGTGATATGGTTACATTTTTATGTAAATTCTCAGCAGAGATTCAATTGGAGCATAGTACGGAGTAGGTACTTACTTATACTACGAGTACTATACAAGTACGGAGTACTGAGTCCGTACTCCTAGTAGTGCTCTAGATATTAAGAATTAGTACTCCGTACCCGAAGTACGGATAGACATAAATCGGAGTTAGCTTAATGTAAATCAATTACACCTCAGGCTTAAGAAAAGAAGGATTCAAATATAAATAAATAAATAAGTACGAGATACTAAGTGGTAACAAAAACACCAAAGCCCCGACCGGCACTTCTATACAAGAACACTACTCCAAGTTCGATCCTTTCACATGACCTTAGTACCCTACCCTCACGTCGTGTTCCATACTTTCAGATCATATTAATCGATGCGTATAATTGATTCATCGACTGATCTTGCATTCCAGGTTCTAGGATGTTCATCTCAAGAGCTGGGGGTTCATTCAGGGGATGTTCGCGGATGGTCCAAGGACATAGCTCATTGCAGTCGTCCACACCAATCGTATTCTCTGCTGGATGAATCCTCTGAGCGGCCCATGCATGATCGGGACTGGAAGACGTTCCACCAAGGCATCTCTCGGTCCAAAATAAATACGTGACTCTTCCAGAATTTTCCTCGATATGACAGGGTTGTTTGCGAGGGCATTTCAACGCAGTATTACAAGTGTTGCAAATTGATATTCGCTTACAGGAGGCGCAGAAACTGTCATGTAGTTGGCAAATTGTAGTTTGGCAGACGCTCGAGAGCCAGAGATCAACTGATCGGTGTGCGCATCCAAAGCGAGAGGTGATGAACTCTTCCTTTCCTAGCTGTCCGGACTCGGTTGATAGTCGGTATTCCGTTTTGATTTTCAGCTGGCCATTTTCGTCTAGCGCTGGGAACAACTCGACCTTTAGCTGTGTCGAGCCATAGGTTTCAGTGCAACTATGCCAGCAGAAACTTTCTTGGACGCCCGCCCCAAACTGCGCTGCCAGGGCTGTGACGGATTTCTGTCGCATCAACAAGAGTTCAACAAGTTCCATCTTGTCCCGGAAAGTTAACTTTTTGCATGGACACAAGTCAACGATGCCTGCCCAATTACCCAGGCTACAAGATCGTTCTTCCGGCTTTCGTTTAAGCTCCCGCGAAGGAAACAAGCCTCGTGGATGGAGCTTCAAGCATTTGGAGCAAGCTCGCCACGTGCTGTTCTCCAGCACTTTGACGAACTGCCACCGAGTAGTAATGAAGCTGTGTCCACTTCGATAATGATGAAAAAGCGGTGCAAAGTCTCGATTAAAGTGTAGTGATCTGGACTCCAGAATTGCGCTGGATATTGCGAACAGCGGTTTACACGTCAACGCCAGACAGGCCTCTGACAGCACAGGGAGATGAGAAATGATTTCTAACAGTAACTCAGTGGGTAATTCGAGGAGATAGCATCGCTTGGTGGAGTCAGCATCTGTAGCGCGGTGCTGGTTTCGGGACCAGAGATTCATCTTCGTCATGATTTTTAATCTTTTCCCGGCACGACGAAGACCATTTGCCATATCGATGGAAAAACGCGATTCTTCACCATAGATTGCACCGAGAACCAAAGCCTTCTTTACTTGTTCCCGGAGCTTTGAATTCTTCGTACAGGCGTGTATATCGGAGGACCGACAGAGACTCATAGGTAATAGTAAAATGGGAGCCAGCTCATCTCCAGTTGTCGCGGGAGTCTCATGGCGCATAGAAATAGGTCGGGGTTGTACCGCGTGACAAAAAGTCGTCTTCTCAAGAGGGAGAATAGAAGGGAGGGCCTTTGGGCCTTGAAGTAGTCCACACGGATGTCCATGGTCTTCGAACGCAAACGACGCACGCGGTAGGGTCACAGATTACATACAATTTCGGTATTGCCTGGTCTCGTTCATGCAAAGTCGTAGTAGACCTCAGCATGAAAGCCTTGAATTATTACTGGTACCGGTATTTCCCCAGAAGAAATTTTATTTAAAGAGTGGATGCTAAAGTTGGAAGAGGTTTATGATGCCATGTTCCATGGATTCATCTATAAGTTTGTACTGTTCGTTTCCGCATCCGGCATCTACCTGGTTAACGGTTAACGCAATAAGAATTACACATACAAACGGTTGCAGACCATTCAAACTTCACAGGGTTTATTTGAACTCAAGAATGTTTGCAAGCCCATTTCGCCTGACAAGGAAAGAGGCACAAAACAACCATGAACCCAGATTGTCAACTGACAGCCTTCTTTTTGCCCCTCGTGATATCAAATGAGTCAATGACGTCGATCAGTGGCTGAGTCATCTGAGGATGACTGATCAGCGACCTGACTAGGCCGAATCAGGCATCGCTCGGTCGCGGCCAACGAGATAAGGTGATTATGTCATCCCGATGCCATATCGGGCAATAATGCCGAGGCACCTCAGGCACCGGCACCTGAGAAATCAGCGTGAAAGAACTTTGTTGGGAACAACTTCATTGGAAGAATTAAGGCTGTAAGGGTCTTGACTTGAGTCCTCAGTTGATTGCCCTTTCTTCCCTCTCATTTTCCTTTCTCTTTGTGTTTCTCTCTTTGATCTTGTTTGCGAGAGTGGTCGATTGAGGTATTCCTTACTACCTACTAAGTAGTCTCAGCCCTTAATGGCTTCCGCTGACACCACTACGATTACTCTCTTGACCTCCTTCCCTGTGTCACTTTTACTATCGGGTTTGCTCGTAATAGCTATGCTATCATGGCTGCGTCCAAGCGCTCGTGTTTCATTCTTTCATTCAAAAGATAACAACCTCCTTTTGAAAAAAGCCGGAAAAGGAACTAGTACTAACGAACAAATTACCCTAACGGATCTCTGCCGTACTGCCACACCGAAAACATGTCCACTTAACCCATTTCTATTCAATGGCCATCTACAAACGGCCTGGACCACTGTGGAATATGATCCTGTGCCTGTATACTATAAACGTTGGATGTTCGAAGCTGAAAATTCGATATTTAGTGGGCATTTCGCAATTGATTTTGTCGTGGATCCATTCGAACCTCCCAAAGATGATCGGCTTACAGATCAGGAGAGAAAATATACTCTGCCATCAGGACTACCGGAAAGAACAGCGTTCTTCTCAGCGGATGAATTTGCCGCTCTTCCTTCGGATGATACAAAACCTATGCTCGTTATTCTCCACGGTCTGAGTGGCGGCTCACACGAGATCTATCTGCGCCATGTCGTTGCGCCTCTCATTGCGGATGGGAACTGGGAAGCATGTGTTATCAATTCTAGAGGCTGTGCCCAAACCAAGATAACTAGTGGAGTGCTGTATAATGCCCGTGCCACCTGGGATGTCCGTCAGGCTGTTAAGTGGCTTCGGAAGACATTCCCGAATCGACTATTGTTTGGGATCGGTTTCTCCCTCGGCGCAAATATCCTTACCAATGTAAGTCATCTCTGGCGTAGCTAGCTGGATGTACTCTGATGGAATGAACCTCTATAGTATCTGGGCGAAGAAGGCGAAGCTTGCCAGCTGAAAGCGGCGGTGATTTGCGCAAGTCCATGGAACCTAGACGTAAGCTCCGTGACCATGCAGAGCAGCTGGATAGGCCTTGAAGTCTATAGTAAGGTGATGGGATCAAATATGAGGCAACTTTTTGAACAGTAGGTTCCTTTCTCGAGCAGGGTGTACTACTAATTGACTAACAGTTCGTTAGTCACGTCGAGGAGGTCTCCAAGAATCCTCGAGTCAATGTCGAAGCAATTCGGAGCGCTAAGTACTTGCATGAGTTTGACCGGTGAGTGACTACTCACTGATGACAATAATCTGAAGCAGTTTCTGACTTGTGCTAGGGCTTTGCAATGCGCGGCATGGGGTTACCCTACCGAGAATGCATACTATCGTGATGCTTCATCCGTTGACTCGTTGCTTGCTATTAAGATCCCATTCTTTGTTGTACAAGCTGAAGATGACCCGGTGAGTGCAAAATGCCGAGCACGACTACTGTCACGCACTGACAAGGGCAGATTGCTACCGTCAAAGCACTTCCTTTCCAGGAAATCGAGCAAACACCTTATGGTGTTATGATGACCACGTCCTGGGGTGGTCATCTTGGTTGGTTTGAATTTGGAGGCGACAGGTGGTTTGTGAAGCCGGTGAGTTCCATGTTGCTCGTCTTGTCTGTTAATACCACAGCCCTTGCTTAACATGTCGCGCAGGTGACCAACTTCTTAAACCTAATGGCCAAGGAGATCGACTTCAAGACTCCTTATGTGGTCGAAAATCCCGAGAAGATTCCGGGACACGTTGCCACTCATAACAGCACTTTCGACACAGCACTAAAGCCAGACTTCAACCCCATGCGTCGCAAACTGGATTTGAAGCCTGCCATCTTGAACTAGGCTTACATAGTAATCGTTCAACTGTAGCTTATAGCTACTGAGACCATCGCCCCGTAGCGCGGATGATTGTCATAAGTTTGCCATTCATGTCAAAGCATAGACCGGTGGAAACGCCAAACCCCATCTAGATACATAGACTTGTTATAGACAGAAATACTTTTATATAGAACATCTCAAGCAAATGAAACACTTTTTCTCTTCCCTTTAGACTTCGACGACGATCCGTTAGTTTGCGCTACTACGGCGTCGGCTTTTGCGACCTCATTGCCGTCACCCCTACGCTTCCGCTTTTGACGGATCGCTGTCTTGGTCTCTTCCTGTTTACCGATCCTTATTAGTAATTCATAATTGTGCGCAATGGCCTCCGTTCCGATGGGGCATCTATTCGGAGTGTTATATCGCAACGCACCAATTTATTTTTCTTTTGAGCATGTCTAGCCTCAGCTTCCTTTCTCTTTGCTTCTCGGATCTCCTCTAACTGACGAGCTTTCTGCATCTTGGACTCGATTTGCCCTTCTTTCTCGGCATTTACAATCGCAAGGATGGTAGCCATTCCCTCCTGAGGAAGTACATTAGTAAAGAAATCAAATCAACATACGAGCAGACGTTTCCCCTGTGGACATACCTGGTCGTCAACGAAAACCTTTCCCTTCTTCTTCCCTTTAGGTTTCACCACCCCAACAGGCGTGATTGTATTCAACTTCGGCAAATCCAATTCCGCTTCTGTATATTCTCTCTTCTTCGTCTTCTTCAGCTGGCTCGCTTCGGTGCGCGCCTTCGACTTGACTTCCCGTGGCGGCGGACGCTTGGTGCTTTTCTTGCTCACTTTCGATGCGGAGGAGAGAGGCTTGCTCTTCTTCGAGTCTTTGCCTGATGAGGCCTTTGGCTTGGCCGAACCCGGTTTTGCTGCCATTCCTGTGGTTTTGTTCTCTCTCTCTCTTTGTTCTTTTAGGTGGTACTTAGGAAATTATCGAATGCACGTGGAGGTTGAAACGGCGATGGGACGATTTATATCAAAATGCTAGCCAGAATCTTGACCAAGTCCGCTACTGGTCAAGCGCAATGGGATACGGAAGTAAAACACAACAAAAAAAAGGCCTACACCATCAACAACATAAAAAGAAAAAGAAAATGAGATCCTCAGAAGGTCAATGGGAAGAAAGAATATGAATCAAAGACCCAAGCAGAGCGGCGAAGAAATTTTTTGAAACAGGCAGGCGGTGAAAAGTTCCCGCCGAGACCCGTAAATGGCCGTATCGTCAACGCTACTGAAGTTCTAACCCAAGCCCGAAAGGAACGTCGACC
Source organism: Aspergillus coremiiformis (assembly GCA_009193565.1). Classification (NCBI taxonomy): domain Eukaryota; kingdom Fungi; phylum Ascomycota; class Eurotiomycetes; order Eurotiales; family Aspergillaceae; genus Aspergillus; species Aspergillus coremiiformis. The sequence continues at coordinate 81,266 of ML739095.1, read as the reverse complement.
CTCATCTCAGCGACTATTCCATCCCCTCCTGTGCCATTGTCGAGTACCCGCCTTGGGATTACAGACTCTCATCAATCCCAAAATGACTATCAACCCCACTTACCTCGCGCAGCGCACGCGCTCCTGTACGTCCAGTTTACTCCCAGTAGACCGAGCCCGTTCGGTCTCTAGAAGTTGTCGCGATTTGAATGGATGAAAATGCAAAGCTAATCATCTCGTCTTCAACAGCTGTCAACTGGGCAGACGCCAGGACCCGTGTCTTCAAGTCTTACAGAGAATGGCTTAGAGCGGTCAGTGAGCCCAATTCTTGTTTCTGCTGCTCCTCCGGTGGTCGTGGAGGGTCCCTACATTCGATATCATAGCTCAACCCAGTCGCTCAACCTGGAACTGCACCGAATTATCATACCAAAATACAGACCAACTGACTTGGACAACCACTGAAACCGAACAGTCCCCCGAAATCCAGACCATGTACTCCCTGAACATGCCCGTATCCGCCATCCGCACCAAGGTCCGCCAGCAGTTCGAGAAGCACCGTTATGTGAAACAGCTCGGTGCCGTTGACGTCCTGTTGTTCCAAAGCCATGCCGAGTTTCAGGTTAGTCTTAAGCTTGGTCTTCCGTTACCCAGACGCCATGGCGCCGAGTGCAACGTTTGCAAATGACCCACTGGCAGTCATTACGATAACCCTGAAAGGTTACGAGTATACTGACCATCTGCTCTTTACGCTCCAGGAAACTCTGAACTACTGGAAGCAGCTTTCTCATGTGATGAAATACTTCCGTCCAGAGGAAGATCCCGGTGCCAGACTACCTCCTAACTTCATTTCGGGCTTCTTGGAAGGCCGCAATTGAAATGAATTGTTCGCGAGTACCTTTGCTTTGAAAGTTCTACCATGGCTCGGGGATTGCACCGATAGAGTGTGTTATGTAAATATTGTCTGGGTAGCTAACGTCGGTTTCTTCAAACTTACTGGGTTTCTGGTGTCCGTAGCGAAGACCACAAAGTTGTATGTAACATCGTATCCAGCTGTACTTGCGAGCTTTTACTACCTAAATAAACATAGTTGGAGAAATTGCTTTCGGTGGGAGTTAGATTCCACAGTCTCACACGTATGAAATCCAACGTCCTTACCAGTATCTGAGACTCGCACGTACTATAGTATCTAGGAGAATCCTACACAGTCGGCCACAAAAAAATGTCAAATTCCATATGTTCTTGGTACTGTACGTAGAACTTGATCTCAGTAGTCTATAACAATCGCAAAGTTGTCGAAAGGGCAATGAGTGATGCTAAACCCAACGGCAAAACTTTTATATAACTGTACAACAACGCCATTCAAACACCTAGACCGAGCAATCAAAGAAAGAAGATGCAAGTGAAATAGTAAAAATCAAGATCTCATTTTATCAGCCTCGGAGGCACTAAAAGCATCCTGAGAGGCGGTGAACTTGTCCGTGACGACATCACACAGATCCATCAAGGCATCCAAGCCCTTCTCCAGGGCCTCCACCGCATTCGTTGTGTCTGGAATCAAAGATTAGCATCGGCGCATACAAGAGACGAGAAAAACAAAATTCACCGGGGAATAACGTTAAACATACCATAAGTTTGAATACGTAAGTTCATCTTAGTCTCTGAAGGATGAGGAATGGTATATCCACAGAATTCAACCTGGGGGCTATTTCCAAGCTGTCAGAAATCCTACACAAAACCAATGCAATCGCCAAGAACAATGTTGTAGGGGGGAGGGAATATTTCGGGCAATACCCACTTCTTCATAATCGTGTATCGTAGCGCATTGCCCAATGTATGACCCTCGCCTTCAAACTGGAAGGAAGCTGCTGTTTCAGTAGCGCCAGGAAGCTGTCATGTCACGCATTAGCAGTGAATACCTTAGCTTTTTCCTAGGCGAGACGCAAATATCGGGGGGCCGGGGGGGCAGACGAACGACAATAATCCGCTTTTCCTCCAATTCCAACACATCCTCTTGCTCAAGCTGCTGTTCTTGTTCTTGGGGTGCTGCGGCGGCGGCGGCGTCCATCATGGACTGATCCTGGTCTTGGGAGTGCACGGAGGCGGGCATGGTGTTTGTAGTACAAAGGGTTGCACAGGCGGGGGCAGGAATGTCACGCTTGGGTAGCTTTGAAGTCGACTTCGGATATGCTGGTGACAAGGTACAGCTCTAGGTGTGTAGATACTTGAATTTCCTGGAACGAAATGCTCAGGTGATTGCTTTGGGCAAGGTGCCGGGCTGGTGATACACGCTTCTCGCGAGCTGACAATATCCTGGGATAGAATGCTTTCCGCCAAAGACCCCTCTCGATTTCTTTCTGGTCACGGACTCTCAATTGTGAATTTCACGTAGCTATCAGAATTGAAGTTGAGTCTGTCGCAAATCAAGAGCGCGGGAAAAAAAGCGAAAAACGGTTATCGATAGATCGAGGGGTTGACCGCCTTCGGGGTCGGAGGTTTTCTTGGCAAAATGGCCTCCACACCCAAGACTGAACTGGATTGAAGTGGAAAGTGTGACAATCTCTCCACTGTTGGAAACATCGTGATATGTTCATTGATTTGGCAAATACCCGTCCGACGGTGTCTCACTTGTAGGTTCCTCCAATTGTGTTGTGTTTGCTAAGATCTGTATGGAAGGGACATCAGCTCCTTACTTACCATGGCCTATAGTAGAGATTATTTGTCCCATGCATTCAGATTGGTTACTCAGAACCAGAGTGCATTATGTGAGAACCCTCCTTGGCAGTCTAGTTGAGTTTACCAGATACAGATGTCTAGTCTATTTGGAACGGAACGATCGTCGGCCGCTGTTTGTGGCGTTTTCCTTGGAGCTATAGGGCCCCTGGAATTATAAGGGTTCACTTTCGAGGGACTAAGGAGGTTCCTCTGGGGTCAAGAGTTTATTACAACAGCATGACTAAGGCTGAAATCAAAAGCCAACAAAGATCATGTACTCCGTATGTACGGAGTACATACTTAGTACTCCCTACGGAGTGCGACGTACTAGGTATGTATGTACATACATAGTTAACTAAAGATATTTTAGGGCCTTGGTATATGTCCTCTTTAACGATCTATGACACCGGTCTAGAGCCTGTGGCTTAAGATTCATTCCAGTTCTTTGTCATAGGACCAAACGGGCAAAAAAGAAAAAAGAAAAAAAACAAAGCATGCCATCTATCTACTGCCCCGAGTCGCAGGCACCAAAAATAACTTGGGTCAATAAAGAACCGATCGATACGATATTCTCCGTATACGAGGCCAATTTCCCAGGTGTATGAAACCCCACCAGCGATCCTCAATCAACTCTTTTCTGAAATCACGGTCGAGAAAATATCAGAAAGGTTAATATTCGATAGGGAATCGCAATTCACGCTGGTAAGGAGTATTATCCATGCAACATAAAATGGTCATAAAAAGGAGAGTACGGGGTACGGGGTACTACGTCTGTATGTATGTACATACATATGTACATACTTAGATACTAGTACTCCGTAGATAGTTAGGCAACTCCCACGAACCCAAGAGGTTTATTACGATCGACCGAGGACCACTTCGCTTGACGCAAAGACCACCTCCTCCAAGTCCATATGGGAGATAATATTAACAACCGATGAACAGTCCGTGCGGAAACAAGATTGCCGTTTATATACGGAGTATATCGCAAACCAAACTGACTGCGTAATGGGGTACGTAGGACGGAGAATGCTCCGAATATGGGGATGAAGACAAAATCTCTCAACCCACTCATATCCTTTTGGAGGAGGATTCAGCTCCGGATCCATACAGTCTCCTGATGTTAGTCAACTAATAAAAGAATAATATTAACATTGCCTATCGCCCCGGTTTCGTGCTCGGGAGTAGGTTCCTGGAACATAATTATCCACGTCATTAGAAGGAAGAAGGCAGAGAAGCAAATAAAAATGCTCATCATAATCTTTCATTTTTCACATGAACATTCCAAGTCAGTGGCGAACCAAAGAAGCACGCAACAGCAGGATCGTTGCATCGGGTAAACGTGTTCATGTCATGAACTTGGAACCATAGCCAGATGGCCAAGTCAGAGAGAGGAGTCGACCTGGACCGACAAAATCTACGGAATCTACTCCGGAGTACGGAGTAGAGGGTAAAACAAAATAATTTCTGGAGACTTGGGAAAGAAAATTGGAAGACCCATAAACTAGTGGTTCGTGAAATGGATGGCAGGCCGTTCCTTAAATCTAATTTGCAAGGAAGACACGTGGGTCCGCAGGCGTGACTTTTACTACCGAATTGACGAGGGCGAACTCAGAACTACTAGTCTCATGCCCGGTAATAATTATTGCTCAATCAAATTTTCTCCGTATTATTCGGCCATAACTTACTCTCTTTCACTAGCAAGAAAATTTCCAAGTATCCAGCAGTCACGGTTCCTCCGCAGAACGCCATGATGCCATATGCGGTAGATAGTCGTGCTAGAGATAAAGAATTTTAAACCGGGGGGTATGGTATCCATTTCGATAATTACATTCTTGCTTCATGGCTCATGGTTTATGTCAGTATCTATATCTACTCCGTAGTACCTAGTACATTGTACTATGTACAGGATAGGGTTAGTTAACAATTCATTATATGAGTATGTACAGCTACAGCTACCTACTGTGGATGTATGTATGTATGTATGTGTGTACTCCGTATGTAGTACATACATACTCCGTACCCCGTACAGTACATGCGCTATTCGAACTCTGCTTTTCTACTACGTACGGAGTACTGACACTACTCCGTAATGGAATTCGAATACACCTCCCCGATAGGGTTTATTTCACGAGTCAACAATTGGTGCTGCAATTAAAGCAGGGATTGATACGATTTGGGTTCATAATCAACGCGGTCTGTGTGAACCATTGTAGAGTAGGAACCACCAGGTAATATCTACTATCTGCCTAGTTATCTTCTACACCCTTGAAAGGAGTCATCTTTTTCCCCCCTTAGCCTTGGCGGTTGGGAAATGGGTCCTCCATGCATCAGTTAATATTGTTACCTCGTGACTTGGATCGCTAAGAGATGACTGTTTGAGATATACGGAGTATTTCTCATCGCTTTCAGCTGCAGAGCTACCTAGGCTGATAATAAGATAGTTGCATACTGCAATACGGAGTATTGAACCTGGAATTGCAGAGGTTACTACTCCGTACTCCGTACATATTGGGGTTAGGTAAACGATTAAAGTAGATATTAATAAGCCCATCAGATCATGGCGGTAACAGCCCTGAAAATCTGTTACACCCGAGATAGACATACCTATAGTACTATGTACATACATACATACACTCGAAACCCTTCTTGCCCTAAACGAACGGACCCTTTAAAGTTTGAGTGTAAAATGAAAAGTTGAGCTAATTTTGAACAAGTCTTAAGTAGATGACCGTTACCATGGGACAATGCTGGATTAAAATAGAGGGGCAAAAAGAAAAAATAAAAATAATAGTTGCTTAATAGTGACAGCCGTGAACGTCTAATCTAGGTAGTACTTTGCAGCTGCTCAGGCACTTAACTTGTCCTTCTAGACTTCCTGTCAACCGGATGATAGCAAGCCGATCCCATCTGAGTTCTTGGGCAATAGGAATGAATATGGCGCAGAATTTAATCCAGAAAAATAATTTGTTGAGACTCTGGACAGACATATGTAAGCCAGATCAGATCATTCACGGTCAGAATGGGGGGAAGGAAGAAAAAAAAAAATCCCCCCCCTTCTGTTGAAGGATACTGCTAAGGCACTGTAGCATTCAATGCTACATAATATACGAGTCTGTATTGACCGATAAGTTGGAGGAATGGAACGATAGTTATCCCAACACTATCAATGTGACTGTTGACCCACCAGGATATGTCACAATGTAACGCCTGCAAGCCATGGCAATCCACTTTCCGCACGAAAATCGGGAAACAAAGCAGATCGTGGGAACTGTTATTAATATGTCTAGTATTTATTTGGTGGTACTGCGGTACTTTGTAACTCTAGACTGCCGGAATATGTGCCGCCTTGTCTTGGGGTCGCCGTCAGTTGGCTGATCAGAGCTAGTATGCATGATATGAAGACCACCTTTTTTTTTTTTTTGCTTTCTTTCTTTTTCATCTTAAAGTTATTGAATGCTACTCCGTACAGAGTAGATTTAAGGTGAAGATAAGTCGGAAAAAGTCAAGAGCTTATGGACAGAAACCCTAAAGGAAACAAAAAAGAACATGGAAACAAAAAGAAAAGTGACCCATCACATCTGGATGAAAGTGAGTAGCCATTAGCCAAAGAACAAATATAACTCCAGGGTTGTCAGTATAAAGAGAAGGAAATTAGAAGTCAATTAGCTACTGTTGAGGATTCTCCAGGGCCATGAGGGGAAGCACCTCATATTTCTCGGAGTCAAGTTACAGCAGCCTTTAAAGAACAGCAAGGGACTATTGTTTCCATCAGGCGCCGGTGGGTAATAATCGGGTTGGTGAGGGACGCTTGTGTCTCAGATTCTTTAGGTGTCACTGGGGGCCAATAGTTCAAGGGGGTGTTTGCTTGGTTTGGTTTGGACTTTGGTTTCATTCGGTTTTTTTGGTATTTAACGTTTGCTGTTATTATTACCTGGCACAGGTCTTAAAAGTTGATGACTACAGTTATGTAACAGATTTTTTTTCCCTTTGAATTAATTTTTTTTTTTTTAATTTTTAATTTTTATTTTTTGGGTTTCTTTGGTTTTTTTTTTTTTTTTTTTTTTTTTTTTTTTTCGGAATCCAGAGCAAGAAAAAGAAGAGAGAGAGCAAAAAAAGAAAGGGATTTTAGTCCTGTTTCATAAAGCATGACTTATAGTTATGTTTAAAAAAAAATTATGTATATGTACTATTCCGTACTTCTATGCCAACTTATAAGTGCCAGCGGTCCTGAATCTGAATCACCACAGGATGGGTCGCAAGGTAAGAGCCCCTACACTAGCTGAAACTGGTTAAGCGGGGGAGGTTGTCAGCTGGTTCAATCATCAATATATGAGTACTCGGAGTAGATGGATAATTCCCTCCCTCTCTCTCTCTCCTACAATCTTTCTTCTCTTTTAACCTCACATATATTACTTTGTATAAATTTTCTTGATTTGGGATATTGGATTGTATATAATCTGTAACAGAGTTCAATGAAAGATGATCATTCTATATTATCTGGTTATTGTGATTGCTGCTTTACCCATTGTAGTAGTACCAGCACTAGTACTACTACTAGTAGTACAGCAGGTAGGTTGTGGGTTGATGGATGATTCAACAGCAATCAGCACTAAAATTGTCACAGAAGTGTCAGATCATCAGCGGATGAGCCCTCAACAGAAACAAACCATGTCTCAGCCTCTACCAATGAGATTAGTTCCTCTCCACTGCACCTGAGGGTTCAGGAGTTTGATGGTTATTACCCTATGGGAATCAATCACTACTCTGTAATATTATTGTTCATTATAATAGAATTAAAATTTTTTTTTATCTTATTTTAATTTTGATTTTGAATTTTTTTTGTTTTTTTTTTTTTTTTTTTTTTTTTTTTTTTTTTTTTTTTTTTTTTTTTTTTTTTTTTTTTTTTTTTCGCTCCCTCTCTCTTCCCATATATGTTACAAGAATTGTAGTCTAGTAATTATTATCTAGTACTAGTATGTCTACCTTTGAGCACTGGAGCAGTTCAATTTCCCCCACATCCGAGCTCCATACATGACTTGTCTAGGTTGTCTCTCCGGTTTCGACCCAATCAATACCATACATACAACTCTCTCTCACTCTCTTTTGGTCTCATTTTGGTGGTTTTTCCTTTTATTTCCTTTTTAACCTTTAGGAACACTGCTTCCGATTCTCATCTCTCTCTCTCTCTCTCTCTCTCTCTCTTTTTTTTTCTTCTCCCATCCCTATTTATCATTAAGATTATATTTCCCTTAAGTGGGTTGTATCGCTTGGAATTGCCATTTCTCAAACCTGATTGATTGATGTGATTTTCTCCTCCCCAGTTCTTTGTCCCACTAGTGGTTTCTTTCTCTGCTTTGCCATACAGTCTTGAAATCTACTAAATAATCATCATCATATCCGCTCTTCTTGCTCATTCACCCCTCTTCCTTTTCCCTTCTTTTTCTTTTCTTTTCGTTTTTTTTTTTTTTCCTTTCTCTCTCTCTTCTCCTCCCCTCCCTTCCTCTTTCTCCCTTTTAGATTCTCTCTTTTCATTCCTCCTCTTCCTCTCTAGGAGGTGAAAATACCCTATAGTCCTCCCTTTTTAGGACACTTGCGTATCGCTGGGCCAGGCTGGTCGACATCCCGGTCCATTACCTTCGCTCGCTTGCTCTGGATTGTTCTCCCGCTCCAACCAACCTCTCAGAGTCGCCGCACTGCCGCCGAGCTACCTTTTAGTTAACCGCTGTTCCCATTGAAGCATCCGGCCACACCTCGTCACAGTTCCACCCCCGAACTGTTTGACCAACAACTGCTTCTGTGCCACATTTCTGTTGGCCCTCTTCCCTTTCCTCTACATCCGCCCTCCCTCTGTCGGTGTGGTGGTTTATTGTCGTTATTGTCCTGGTTTCGGGTTGGTTTGGTTTCCAGAGCTTTTACCCCCTTCGTTTCCAGAGCTCCATCGTTCTCAGCAATATAGCCGCCTGCACTACCGAGCTTGGAGATTTGCGCGCTACTTGATTCGACGTCATCCTACCCTACCAACTGTCAGGCGCCTGGCAAAAGAAAGCTTGTTACCTTGTCCGCTACGCTTCCCTCGACGTTCTAGAGCACCTAAGAGACCCTGAGTGGCACAGTCCCAGCTATAAGAGTGTCCGTGGTTCATATACGGCATAAGGTGTGACTTGGATGTATTGTTAGAAGTGGGAAATCGTCGGTTCCCAACGTCGATCGAATACTCGAAGTCTTTGTTTTCGGTATATAATTTTACATCACTCCTGCGATCATGTCCACTGCAGTCGCGCCTGCCACAGCTGCTCCGTTAGCACCTTCGCACATGAATCGCGACCCGAGCCCCAAAAATTGCCTAACCTTGGCACCCACATCTGGTTGCCAGTCCACGCCGCCTCGGCCTTCGGGAGCTTCTCGTGATGGGTCGTCCTCCAAGAGTTCGCCTTCAGGAAGAAAACATACATCGCCTTTGTAAGTACTTCCCTGGAGCCCAGAAAAATTTTCCTAGGACGCCGAAAGGCTAATATTGTATCAGGTCGCAGAACGGAAGTAATGCTCCTAAGGTGATCGTCAAGAAAGAACCCCCATCCTCACCTGCAATGCAGAGTCACTCTCGGCCTCGACCTCGGAAATTAGATCTGTCAACGAGTCTCCCAACCTCAGGTGGTCTATCCGCTCGCCCTCCGGGTGGTCCTATGACAGCCCGGGACGGTGTCAATATGCAAGAGGTCGGAATTGCCTGTCTGTCGCCAGGTTTCCAAACGCATGATCCAATTATGAGAGAACAGTTGCAAAGAAGTCTGTCGGTGAGAGATCAACAGAGGTCGATAATTGAATCACGATTGCAAAGGTCAGCCAAGGATGATGGCCCAGATGGGATAAGGCCATCGGAATCCTCATTCGGTCTCCCCAAGGCTACTTCTTCGAAACGGAGACCACCCGGCCTGTCAATTGTTCCACCATCTGCATCGCAATTTGCCAACGAGCGTGTCATTCAATCCGCACCATTGAACCAGACCTTTACTGGCCGACATCAACCCCAGCCGTTGACACGCCATGTTGCCAATCAAAGTCCTACACTAGGCTCAACGTCTCATGTCCATCATGTCCCTGCTACCCAAACCAACAACCGTCTCCCTCCACTTTCCGATGTTTTCGGGTCTGATGCTTTGGGCTCCCGTGAACGGGATGCGAGCCGCGCCCCGTTTTACCAGAATGCATCCAACTCCAATTCTTCGCAATCAAATAACTTGCCACCGTTGCCGTCTCCTAGGATCCCGGGAACCGCCACGCAGGTCCATAAGCGCTCCCGGGAATACCGTTCGGCAGAGGAAGCTGTTCAAGAGCTGTCGGGTGGACGGGAAGACCTGTTGCCACGCATTGTGCACTACGGAGGTCATCAACCCCCGACTCCGCCGTCACCACGTACCGTCAGTAGCCAGTCCAAGTCTACAGCAGTTTACCCAGAAACGGCGCCAATGACCAATACACAGCTTCCCCCTTCCCAACCCATGTATCCTTCCGAGAGAACCACTCGTCGCCGTACTAGAAGCGAGTACGAGCAAGACAACGGGAGTCCTCCCCTAGGCCATGGTCCGGAATCACACTACCGGCCCAACCCAGCGTTAGCACCCGGAACGGGCGCTAGTTATGGCCCATTCGGAGCCGGAAGAGACTCGCCTGAGACCCAGCGAAGAAAGAAAGAGGAGTTCTTAGCCCTATGTGCAAGAGCATGGGATTTATTTCACTCCTGATTTCTTTGTTTGCCGCAGCCAGCTTCTTCCGTAATCTTCAAACTCGTCCACCTATAGTCCATGCCCAGCAGCTCAAATCAGGGACTGTTGCTCTAACCCCAGGTTGTGTCCGAAAGCAATATGATCCTATAGTTTGGTGGCGGGCCATTCGCGATATATTGTAAGACAACAGTCCCTCCAACGTATCTTTATTGGGCGATGTCGGTCATCTGGACTTGATGAATATGCATGAATATCTATACGAACAGCATGAACAGGATGCCACCCTAACCAGTGGATGGTTAGGCTTTTTTTTTTTTCTCTTTTTGATGTTGCTTTTTTTTTTCAACTATTGTTTCCATCTTCATCGCTTTTTACTTCAATTCTTCTTCTGCTACTGCAACCATTTTTCTCTTTCTTTTCTCTCTAACCTTTTCTTGCTTTCTTTTTATTTTTACGTTTATACCATGCAGAGGCTGAATTGAAGGGTCCTTTCATGGGTCCCGTTCAATGAACTGCGAGACGTTTCCTTACGATTTGATTAGGGTTTCTTTAATTTTGCCAAGACCACCTGAGAATCATGTCGATGCCCGTTTTTCAAGGCCTTCATGTTCTTTCCACTCTTTATATTGCTTTTTCCTCATGTCTTGTTGGGATACCATTGGTTTGATTCGTTTTTCTGTTCTGGCCTTACATCCCTTTTGGATGATTCATGCTTTTACATTCTTTATGATCCCCATTCTTCGCTTGGATATCTTGAATTTACGACTAGGGTGTCTGTTTTTGGAATGAGTTCGTGCGAACTTCTGGAAAGGGCATAGATCCTTCCACTTAATGATACCTAATACCGTGGTGTTTGTCCAAACGGGGATTTGTAAATACATTTGCTGCTCTAAGCCATGTCCAGGCCGGTTGGTGTGTAGCTGCAACTACGTAAGCATATCAGGGTTGAATTTTAGCAAAGGGTGTGGCAAGGGACCAACCGATGTGATATAAACATGGCTTCAATACCACAGTCAGGGTCATCTCACACCATCCGCCGCCGTTTCCTGTCACCACTATCGTTGACATCGCTGCCTAATCTGCGCTCCATGGGCATCTCTTTCCTTTCCTTGGAAGTAATCTTCTTCCGCCTCCTCTCTAGGGCCTTCGTGCGTTCCTTCGAATTCATATTTTCGTATTTCTTGAGCAATACTTGCTTCTTGAGCTCTGACTTCTTCATATAATATGGAGTGCTTTTCTTTCCTTCGCGGATAAGCTGTTTCTCTCGCTTTTTATGCCCTGCCAATATCTCCTCTTCTCGCCTCTTATTTTCAATTGCACGTAAACGATCGGACGTGGACCGAATTTCACTCTTCAAGGCCTCCTTCTCATCAGCGTTTCTTGATTTAGCAAACTTCGCTTTCAGGTCTTCAAGTTCCGAAGAACGATAATCGTCTAGGAACGAGTATGCCTTCCTAGCCGATTGGGCGTCATGGCGACCGCTTTGACCGAGTACCGTCGGATCAAATCGTGGGTCTCGCGATTTGGGTACTGAGGGAGGCTCGACAACGGTACGCTTGCGAGAAACAGCATGTTTGGATGATTGGACCATAGGGGCATGTTTTGAAGACCGTGTAGGTTTGGCCGAGTCCTTGGATTTCCCCGATGCTTGACGTTTCTGCTCCCGTGCCTCGCGGATTCGCGCTCTGATGTCGTCTAGAGGCGATGAAGTAGATGAGTGGTCTTCTGTCAACTTTGCGGTTTTGGCGTTGCGCTTGCTTTTCGGCCCGAGTGATGCTTGGGCTTTGGCGAGAGCTCCAAAAGATATGCTACTAAGGGATGCCTGGACATCGTCTTCGCCTGCATTGTCATCATCTTCGCTGTTATCTTCGTCGTCTTCGTCCTCTAAGCCGTTGGGCTCGGTTTCTTCAGACTATTGCAAGAGTCAGTATGTCGCTATAAGTGTAAGTGATTTGAGGAGCTAGAACAAACGTTATCGTCAGAATTCTCCAATGTTCCGCGGTTAAGATCATCCGAATCCGACTCATCAGAACGCCCATCGTCGCTTTTTTCTTCAGATGCTGATTCTTCCGAGTAGACTTCTTCGTCTTCATCCGGCAAAGCTCGCACGCGGCGATTGAGAAGGTCGGAAATCGCCATGTCCTCGATAGAGATATCCGACTATAAAGATGTAAAACTTGAATCCAATCGACGGGCGGTCATGAAGTCGGAGCCAAAAAAAAAAAAAAGATATAATACTGCCAGCTGTAAGGGCGGTGAGATAGGCGGCTTTCACTCTTCCAGGGTGGATTCAGTGGATCATCTCCTGATTTGTCGCGATTTTATATTTTGGCATCATTTTCATTGCACTTTTGTTTGCTTCAAGTTCACACCTTTGCTGTTTGCTGTGCCATCTTGTTATGTACCCATGGGGCGCCGGTCATGTAATGGTGTCACGTCTTATACTTTAAGGCCAGCTCTATCACCTTCAATCAGCATATCATACGATCACATGTTTCAAAGTGGAGCTTCCTACAAGGTATGGACTTAGGCGGACTTCTCACCCTGTCCAATTAGTAACTAACTGACCTCTACGGTGTATAGTTTATTGTTAAGTCTATTAAAGTGCCATCTTCCATCTCAAATTTTCATTCGTGGTTTACCTCCCAGAAAAAAAAGCCTACGCCTTTCACCAACAGCAAAATATCCCTTGGTCTTACAATGGAGAAAGGAGACAATTGGTCTACTGTTGCAGAGGATGGATTGGGGCACAGTGAAACCTCCGGGGGTGCAGATAACAATCTCAAAGCATCATGGAGGCCATACCGAGGTCGTTGGAATGCAAAGAAATCTGTGTCTCGCAATGACCTAGGAAGTACTGCCTCACAGGCCTCCGAGAAATTTACGCCTGACAACCCGCGGAGGAGCCGCAGGATACGCAATCAGGTATCAACGGACAAAGATATAAATCCAGACGTACAGATGCATCGCTATCACCCAGGAGGGCCGTTCCCCGTTCGCTCGGCACCATCATCCTCACCATCATATTCTTCGCAAAGCAATACTCACATGGGAGCAAGTCACGATGGTTCCAACCATCTTCCAGGGCACAATATGTCTACATTCTCTGGAATACCGGGTCGTATAGCTGGGTACAACGAGCCAGCGCTCCAACCGCCTTTCTTTTTTCCAAATGTGCCGAATCCGCAGTCGCTGCTTCAACCTTCTGATCAGGCTGCATCCGGACCCTTCAACACTCCTTTGCCGACTGACATGAGTAACCCCCTGAATTTTTTCTCTCTCATGCCCCCCCAACCTTTCATGATGAATTTTGGACTACAAAATCAGGCGATGGCAGGCCCCCTCTTGAGTAGCTTCCCGCCCCTCCCTTTTGACCCCATCGCCTTCACCGCGGCTGGTTCTTCAGGGGGACGCAGCTCAGACATGCCAGGACAACCGCTTGTCAAAACATCGATGACGAAGCGCGAATGTTCGCCGCCCCCTAAACCACCCTCTCCTGTCAAAACATACATTGACCAGTCGTCTCTGTCGCCCAAGTTGGCCGCTGCTCCACAGCCATTGCTCGTCATTTTGGACTTGAATGGCACGCTCATCCACCGGAAGCACCGGCGGTTTCCCCCTTCCTTTGCTAGAAGGGCAGGACTGGACGAATTTCTGGATAATTTGATGAAAAATTACAAGGTCATGATCTGGTCGAGTTCTCAGCCGAATACGGTAAAAGCAGTCTGCGACAAGCTTTTCCCAGGCAAGAAAAGGAGCGCTCTTGTTGCAGAATGGGGCCGTGACAAGTTTGGTCTCACGACGTCCCAATACCGGGCCAAAGTTCAAGTGTATAAAACATTAGGCACGGTATGGAACAATAAGGAGATTCAAGCATCCTACCCATCACCGCCCCAGCATAAACGTCGCAAAGCTGCGCAGACTGGCACGCAATTGAAAACCCGATGGGACCAATCCAACACCATCTTGATTGACGATAGCAAACTTAAAGCTCTTAGTGAACCATACAACATTCTCGAGATCCCAGAGTTTACCAATCAACAAGGCATCGACGAATCCAAAATATTTCCAAAGGTGATGCAGCTCCTCGAGGAACTAGCAAAACATGACGATGTCAGCAAAGCCATCCACCAATGGAACGCAAACTTGCCCAAGAATAAAGGCATTCTTGAGCTTGATCTCAGCCTCACCCCGAACGAGATCCACCAGAATCACAATAATACCACTAGCGATGACCACTCACCACCTAAGTCTTCAGCCTGTCCACCTTCCCAACAAGATACCCCAATGGAGCCCTCAGCCATGGCGCATGTCCGCAAAGAAAGACGCAAAAAGCGTAAGGAGCAACGCAAGGCGCGAAAACAGGAACAAGGTTCAGAAACAAAAGAGGAAAAGAAAATTCGTAAGAAGGGACAAAAAGCCGCTCGTCGAGCAGAAAAAGTTGCGGCTGCAAAAAATTCTGTCCCCAGCACTGCAGCAACAACTACTGATGTTTCTCCCGCTGAAGCCGCGGATTTTGTTGCACGACCTCCACTTGAACGGCCATCCTCACCGGCGACCTCGTTATTATCAGCCGAGTCCGAGAATTTTCTCCTAGATCGATTAGAGGATTCTTTGAATGTTAAGTCTCATTGAGACTCGACCCTCTAGACAGACGTATATCGATACATAGATGGATAGTTAGGATACGCTCGTGACTACAGTTTGATACCCACGATTTGAATATTATGGTTGTTATCGAATACCTCCCATCCAACCATGTACACATCCATAGCAAACGCTGAGACTCTCCGCACAGTCAACCAGAAATAACGACTCCACGAGATTCTCTGTACAATGCTCACTTGCCATCATTCTATTCAGGCCTTGTTCAGTCATCATTTGTTACTAGTATATATAAGTATAAATATGTATGGAAAACCTCGATCACCGTCTATATCTACTAGATTAATACAAAAAGCTCCTCTGTTGAAAGGAATGTTTACGTATGCATGTATCTAGTAGTAATCATACCGTCATTATAGTATATACGTTGTTCTCGATTTATGCTGGGATTTGTAGTTCCAGGTTACCGTGGGCTATTGACATAAATATTATAGTATTTAAAAAATCAATGGTAAGAAATGGTGCCTCAACTTGCTCATGTAGGCCTGCTAATTGAGTGTACAATTACATATGTTTTCTACTACCTAGGCATCTTATTTAAACGACCTAACTGGAGGAAGAATAGATGAGAGGGCTAAAAATCAAGAGGAAAATTAAAGGGGAAAAAGGTAACCCACGGAGTTCTACAGGAATGATTCAAATGTGATCGGAAAGTTATATGGAAAGGCTGTATGAGCATATAAGCTCCTTGCGCTTGATCAATTGAAGTTTCTTGGATCTAATCCAGTATAACTGAAAACACTTTCACCAAGACTCTTCACTCGTGTCTGGTCCAGGTTTTGATTGGACTACAGGAGAGAGAGTTATATATAGTACGAAGGACTAGGGCTTAGAGATACGTATTGCTTGGACAAGACTGGAGGTGGTTAAGCACCAAGTGCTATTCAAGGCTAAGCTAGGTAGCTTCATCATCCAACATCTCAATTCGTAAGCGTGACATGATCAAAAAGTTTTAGAAAACGTAAACCGTCGTAGAGAGCATGGACATTAGACGGGATTTGTATGGGGCAGAGGGCTGAACGGAATAGCACAATGCAGGACACCTGAACCACATAGCGTGCTAATCCATAATACTCTCCGGCCCTAGGGTATAAAGTGAGGTAAAGTTTTTTACGGCTGAATATGAGAAGGCCACCCAACGATAGGAAATTAGGACGTAACATCATAATCCGCCACGAGACCTAATGCACTAACTTATTTGAAGACGTGGCCATCAGCCCAGGGGTACTCCTTGCCGTCGACGGTGACAGGGACATCCCAAGCCCACATGTCATCGACGAGCTTGCGGTCCTCCTCCTTGGAGGGGTCGAGCTTCTCGAAGCTGTAGCTCTCCCAGTCAGGGGCGACATCGAACGCAGGCTTGTACTCCTGGCCACGGACCAGGAAGACACCGCGGATAACGCAGTTGTAGTTAGTACCGTAAACGGACTGAGCACCGAACAGATACTTGCGAGAAGCCTCAAGACGGGCGTGGAAACCACCAATCAGGTTGTTGGCCATGAAAGTGAGCTTGAGCTCGCTGTCATACAGGTAATCAACCTTCCACAGGGAGTACTCATCAGTATTGATGTTCTCCCAGAACCAAGGGAGAGCAACGGGACGGGTGTCCTCGTTAGAGTAGGTACGCTTGAGGTCATCGAGGATGAAGGTGGGCCTGCCAAGAGCCTCAATAGGGTGCTTGGGCTTTTTCTGCTCGCCCTCGGGCTTCTCCTCAGCAGGAGCGGCAGCGGGAGCAGCCTCCTTCTTAGGCTTCTCTTCCTTCTTGGGAGGGGTATACTTGATGGCTTCGTCAACAAGGACGGGGTTCTCATGAACAGCCTTGAAGTAGGGCTGGTTGAGAATGGTCTGGTACCAACGGGTGACAGCAGGGTTCTCGGAGCGGAACTTCTTGTCCAAGACGGTAGCGAAGGCACGGGTGAGGAGAGCGACAGCGAAGATATCAGCAAGGGTGATGCGCTCACCAACGAGGAAGGTGTTGGCAGTGAGGTGCTTCTCAAGCACGGCAATGTTCTTCAGGGCAGCCTTGGAAGCATCCTCAACGTTCTTCTTGTTGTAGGCATCCAAGCCCATAAGAGGGCGGTACCAAGCGCCGAGGCGGGGGAGAACCTCCGAGTTGGCGAAGGACAACCAGCGGAGAATGGAGGCATAGTCCTGCTTGGTCTTACCCAAGAGGGTGGTCTTCTCATTCTGGGAGGTCACTTGAGTCACGATTAGCCATGTCCAGGTAAAAAGATAACTCAAACACATCAAGACGTAACAGAGATGCCATGAAACAAATTACCCAACAAAAAAAGTGGGGTAAATAAGAAATTTCAGAGACAAGTTCATCAACACTGTAGTTCTGCCAGGGATAACTAGTTTTTTTATAAAAAATTTGCTCATCATATTAAGAGGCAAGTGCAAATATATAGAAGGAAGAGAGAGAGAGATTTCTCTCATCAATATAGGTACGTACCGTAGACAGCAATGGCAATGGCCTCAGAGAGAGGGTAGCCATTGGCACCCTCGAAAGCAGGGACCTTGCCGAGAGGGCTGAGCTTGGTGTACTCAGCCGACTTGTTGAACTCAGTGGTCGAGTCAGGCGCAGTCTTGACCAGCTCCAACTCCACGTCGTTGGCCTTCGCCGCAACGAGGATGGCGATGGTGCGACCGTTGTCCTGTAGAAAATTAACCTATTAGCCAGATGCTTCTAAGGCAACCTCCTAACCTTTCATCAGAACATAGCACTGGTGATTAAAGGCAACACATACAGCAGAACCGTAAAGCTTTCCGAAGACCATTGTGAAAGCGGCTGTCTTGTGGAAGGACTGGAGAAAAAAGAATGAGGAAGGAAGATGGGAACTTGAGGGGTATAAAAGAACGAAATTTTGTGCGAATCAGACGGAGCGTCGGCACCGGAGGAACGTTTGCTCGTCCACGTGATCACCCGTCGAAAAACCTCAGGACCGCCCGGAAACGGCAAATCGCGAAGCCCTTGGTTCTGTCCCTTTGTCCTCCAACCGTCAGGTAAGGCCTCTGCCAGCCGATACAATTAAATCATGGCCTGGCAAAGCCCTAACTGCATCGTGCATGCGATGCAGTCCGTTCGTCGGACAGTTCAATTGCGGTCTTTCCTTCATACTCCCATATCCCCCGTCTCTCTTCGTACGAACATTACTCCAATTCTCTCACAACAACAAAGAAATGCTCGTGGGTATGCGACTGAGGTACAAACGGCACCAGAGATCAACTTTGACACATTCTCTGTTCAACCCGCTCGGATTATTCCTGCGTCACCCGCCTACTTCTCCGGCAGTCCCAAATTCATTGACCACTTGCTGAACCTGGAGTCGGTCCTAGCCAAATGGGCTTCGTTACCAACCGTCTCTCCGGGTGAGGCTCCTCGGATGGCGTGGTTCAAATTAATGCAATTTCGTGAATTCGTCGGCGAACCTGTGCCAACGAAGAAGTACAAAAACCTTATCAAGATCCTACAACGGCTCAACAGAATTGACCCGAAGCTCATGCCATTCGAAGTGCGCGATACCTTGAAAATATTTCTTCGTCCGGGAAATCCTTATGGAAACAAGCCGGTGCCAGCAACAGTAGATGAGATGGGCCGGGCCCGTGGTCGAGGAAAGCGCAAGACATCCTCGGCTGTGGTTCATCTAGTTGAAGGAGAGGGAGAAGTTATGGTCAATGGAAAGACTATAGTGGAAGTGTTCCCTCGTCTACACGATCGAGAGAGTGTGACGTGGCCCTTGAAGTGCACATCGAGATTGGATAAGTACAACGTGTGGGCTACTGTGCGCGGAGGAGGAGTTACTGGACAAGCCGAGGCTATTACATTGGCCTTGGCACGGGCCTTGTTGGTTCACGAGCCTGGACTGCAGCCTGTAATGCGTAGAGGTGCGTATAATATGTTTCCTAGTGGCCGTGGTTTATTCGGTGCGTTGCTGACTGTCATCTTACAGCTGGTGTTATTACGGTGGATGCTCGTCGTGTGGAGAGAAAGAAACCTGGTCATGTCAAGGCCCGCAAGATGCCTACCTGGGTCAAGAGGTGAAGCAGGCCTATCCCCTGTTGTCTCGGGAGCTTTCTTTCCCTTCTTCCCACCCTTCTCCTTGCTGTATTATTCTACTTTCCCTTGTGATCCTCCTCGATGTATATTTGGTATTGCACACATCCCTTCAGATGTCATGGGAGTCGTTTCAAAATACGACACTGCATGGTCTCGGCGACAAGCATGTATCTTAGCTATTGGCGTTAGTCTGTCTGATTCAATCGTACTATTGGACAAGTGATACTGTAGCACAGAGCATCAACGCAGTCATTGGCCGATCAAGGACAAGCGCCACTGGGTCAGTGTGTTTCAGATTCTGGTCTGCTCAGCTGTCATGCCAAGTCGAACACGGTCGCCATGTTCTGTAGTACAGTGGCAGAGCTATTTTTTTTTTTTTTGTCATACAGGGAATTCTCCAGAACATAGAGTGCAAGCCGAAGTGAACATGGAAGATGAAGCTGCATGAACCATTCCAAGACGGCCAGCTTTGTTGCACACCCTTCGTTCCCGTCGGCAAGATATGGCCCGTTGGGCAACTGACGGAGGTTTGTTACACAGCTGAGCCCAAGTTCGGTAGTTTCAGTATACTAGTATCATGTGGCGCCAAGTCCGACCAGTTGACGGCTGGCACTTGAAAGGTGTTCGTCTGATCATGTCGGACGAATACGGCCCGGGTGTAGGCGCACAGTCGCAGATATAGGGGTATGCCGGCATTTATCCAATCTAACTAGTTGTAGTTACACAGATCCTGCACCAACTGGGGTGAAAGAAGCATCCTGACCATGAATTACCGAGTTCAATTGCTGCGTATACACTCCATTCGGGAGGGATAAGAGCGTCTCAGCTGCAGGGATGGACCTTTTGATCTGCCGTGACTCTCTTGAAGGGTCCTGTCAACCAGCATAAAGCAGGCGACCGAAAACTAAACCTACTGCCCATGCACTGACCACATACATTCATTTGTAGCCAAGCACGAGAGCCGACACGCACGTTACTCAGACGGCTCAGCCATCACCCGGCCACGCTGCATCAGCGGGAAGGTCAGATGTTGTGCAGCTTGCGCCCCTAGAAACCCCCAAACCACGAAGAGGGAGAAGACAGTGGCGGCTGAGTGTACCCTACCTACCGGAGCATACGTTGCCATGTCAGAGCGCCATGTTAAACTGGGCCAGAGATCATTTATATTTGGAAATGGCCCGATCGTGTAAGTTCTAGCAAGTGTCAGAACAGCTTTTTTTTTTGTCCAGTGCTGGCATGCCATACAGCGATAGACAGTTCTTCGCGTTGATGATTCCACCAACCAAGAGAGTATAAGTCTAAGGGCCTGCACTACTAGCCCCAGAAAAAGAAATTGTGGCAACTGAGTGGAAATCATCCGAAGGAGAGATCAGGGGGGAGAGACCGCACCGTTCTAGCGAGCTTGCGTGGAATGGTTGACCAAGTCTGGGGAAATCTACAAATTTTAATTATGCCTGGTTGTCATGAATCGACAATAAGAGGCGAAATCTCCAAAGGAAACTGAAATCTGGGATATACCCTGGAGTATAACATATACTATGAAGTGGGTGCGATGCGTGAACGGTTTCCAAAGCAATGACGATACAGGTGTATATTAGTAGGTACTACTCCGTACTACTAATAGGTAGTAAGCAGTAGGTACTCCGTATATACATACATCCATACCACTGCTAGATACGGAGTACCTCCTATTTACTAGTACTAGGGCGGCAGCACTTTTACTAAGTGGACTAGTACTAACTACTACTAGTAAGAGGTTACTAGTACCTAGTAGGTCCATATTGTCTGGAGGTACGGAGTACGGAGTACGGACTCAGTACCCTAGTAGTTCCTAAGTCATGCACTGTAGTCATGTGCCCGAAGGACATCGAATTGGAAGGAGCCGCTGAATTTTCAAGGTTATGTGCAGCAGCAGAAAACTACACACGGGGTGCATACATATTTACTATTTGAGCATACATACATGAAGTTTCACTTTTGTCCAGGTCGATTGACAATCCCCTCACGTCCGTTGCCCATTCAGATTCGTTTACAGGACGCAATGGGGTCATGGGATCCCCGCCATTGAACACTTGCGCGTTAACCGCATCGTGAGGGACCATCCATGGATGCTAGAAGAGTTTTCCTTGGGCCACGGGGATCGACCCTTGACCAATAATCGAGTCAGAAAAAGGTCCAGTGTAATTTTACCTGTCTTGGAAAGAGCAAAAGAGCGGACGATGTCTAAGGCGAATATGCCGGCATAGTATTGTACATATATGCATCTAGGGTCCAGTGTGGGTAGAGGGTACGAGTACTACTCCCTTATAGGTACGACCTGTATTAGGTGTGAAAATTGCAGATGAATGGCGAGGGAAAGAAGCACTAATCGGGACTAGATATTCTCAATGGATCTAATTTTATCTATCCATTCTTCATACCCGACCGATCCCGATAACAAAAAGCCAATCCACTAGAAATATTCTGTAGAGAACCATTCACATTGGTCCATTCAAAATGACGGGCATACATCCATGGGCACGAGCTGGAGGGAGCTAAATTCACCCGTGACGTGATGGAGTTGGGAGGATTCAAATCCATTGGCATCTAATAATCTATAGCCCAATCCGATCGATTGATTTATAAAAGCAATAGGGAGACTAATTTAGCGCGAGCCTGGGACCGCCTCATTATTCTCATTCCTGGTTTTCTGTTTGAAATTTTTTCAAGGCTGACAAGAAATAAATCGTGCCTCAGTAAGTAATATCTCAAACGGAATAGATTAACACCCATGGAGTCCGGTCTCGGGGATACTTCTTAAGGTCGAGTTTTTATTGGAAGGAATTTGCCATTGAGTTAGGGCATGGCACATGACAGGTGACAGCCCGTTACGTACTAGTAGGTATCTTTCTGCATAGACCGTTACAATACCTAGTATGTATGTATGTATGTACATACATACATACATACATACATACAGTACCTACTGCAAGGTATACTTGTATTACTATGGAAGTATCCAATCACAACCAAAGGATGAGGGGATAATGTCAAAGGGAAAAAACAAAGACACAAAGAAAAAATAAATAAGTACGGAGTAAACAGAAGAAGAAAAATAATGACAGAGAGAGAGAGAGGAAAAAGTTTTTGGTGATGAGTGCCTTAGTAGGTTGTGGATACAATACCCCGGCCTCGTACGGAGTACTACTACTTCCATTACTAGTCTTAAGTACTCCGTAGTATAGTGCCTCCACGGAGCAATACCTATTTGCAGATCCCCCCCTGCGCACGACCTTACCCAGCAGTGCGGAAGGTGTGAGACTATAGTCTTTAGTCAGGGACTATGAGCAAGACTGTATGTATCTGTCTAAATTAGGATGAAGATCAATATCTACATCAACTTCCACTATATATGCAGGGTACGATCTGTACTTTAATTGTTCTTGATCAGATCATAAAATATTTCTCATGATCGCGTAGGAGGTTCAAATTATTCTCAGCTTCTTTCTTCCCATTGTCATTACATTTTAGTCAGGACCAGCCAAAGACTTGCTGTCAATGCACACGAACTAGTTTAATTCCATGGGTCCTGTCAACATTTTTAGTTCTCCCGAATCAGCGGTTCTTCCCGCAACCAAAAATAATAATAATAATAATAATGAAAATAATAATTAAAAAAAAATAATGATAAAAATAAAAAATTAAATAGAGAAGAATTAATTCGAGTAATTAATTTTTGACTTCCCTGGTTTAGTTCACTATCTACCTAGATGATATTATTAATTGAATGAATGGATGTCACGGACTGCCACCGATCCTCTCACCTCAAATCTGAATGATTTCTTTTCTTTTCTTTGGCAGATGCCTTTTCTTTTCTTCCCCTTCTGGTAAAATCTCGTGAACTCATTCCAACAGTATGGTTCGTCAATTGCTCATGAATCATGATCGTCATCCTACAGCCTTTCGGAAACACACCCTGGAGAGTCCGGCGTCTCAGACTCCAAGACATTGATTGGAGATCGAGATGAATTTGGAATGATAGAGGTTGGGGTTAGCTTGATGGGGCTACTTCAGTCCCATGGAACTGATCACCAACCTTATCGGACCCAAAGACGCAGAGACACTAAGCAAAAAGTCTTAGAGATGTCCCAAGAGCCTTTCTGCTGGATCCTCTTTTCCTCATACCCAGCCAGGATTCCCGATTAGCTCCGCCTTGCTGCCCATGTGGAGAAGGCATGGCGGCTTTTCTTTCTTTCTTTCTTTCTTTCTTTTTCCCCCCCCCCCCTTCCTTCTCAGGGCTGTACCTCGTACACTTTCGTAATGATGATGCTGGTCAGAAAGATGGTGCATACGCTGAATGTACCGGCCGAAATGCAATATCCACCAGTTTCCTGCTGAAAGATCAGTCAAAAGAAATGAATGATCAGGGGAAAATGAGAAAGAGATCCGAATGAGAGACATTCAACGGGATGAGAAAGATATACACGCAGAGGGGCTAAAAGTGTAAGTTCTCTTCGCATGAATCCCATGATGACGCTGGGAGATTGAAAAGCTGAAAAAAAAAAAAAAAAAAAAAAAAAAAAAAAAAAAAAAAAAAAAAAAAAAAAAAAAAAAAAGGAAAAAAGGAAAAATGAAAAAGAAATTATCGGGCAGTCATTCGCTTTGGGAGTCCTTTTTAGGCTTTCTTTTCTTTTCTTTTTCTTTTCTTTTCTGCTGCACTCGCTCTCACCATTTGTTTCTTTTTGGCTTATGAATTATTATTATAATGATTATTAATTTTTCTCTTCCCTTCCTTTGTTTTCTTTTCTCTCTTTTCTTTCCATATTATATTATATATATATATGTATATTCTTAATTTTTTATTTATTTATTAAGATTATTATTTTAATATTTCCTTTTACAGACTTCCCCCGTGAGGAATATACCTACACTGCGTAATATATCTAAAAAAACAAAAAATCTTTTTGAAAAAAAAAAAAAAGTCGGACGAGAAGATGATAATTGCGCCTCCGCATGCCATTGTCTGCTTGCCTTCAATCCCGGCGAGTTGATCGTCCAGCCCCAGTGTCTCTGGACAATTTCCCTGGGGATCAACGAGTTTCCCTCAGCGGTCAAGCTGATGGCCGTATAAGTAATCGGAGACTCCCATCCATGCCCTCTTGGTTCCCCCACCCTCCCCTCTTCCTTTCTGGTGATGATTGTTTCCCAATAGAAATTTGGGCTGCAATTCGGAGCGTAAGCCATTGGATCTTACGGTCTTTTCCTGGGAGAAATTTCGAACAAATAAACACGGACTATTTTCTTATTATTCTATTTTCTAATTAACCCTTACCCCTTTTTGTTCACAAGATTCCTACCCAATATTCCCCTCCTTTTTTTCTATCTCCATAGATCTCTCCCCAGGCGTGTTGTGCGCCCTGAGTTTAATTGTCTGCGCATTTGCCGTTGGCGCTCGTTTGAGTTTGATACCCTGCAAGGTGCGCAAGTAGTTTAAATCTTTTCCCTTGTTCCCCTGCACAAGTTGATTATTCATTTGTCTCCCTCTCTGACGTCCATTCATGGCTGATTTTTCTTGGTGACGGTGTCTAGACGGCGTGCGCTGGTAGTATCCGAGTTCTTGTGCAAAGTGAAACCGTGAGACCTTTGCGCGCTTAGCTTGCGAGGTTGGTTGGCTTAGATTTCAATCCTTGTTAAGAACCTGAAAGAGGGGAAGAAGAAGAAGAAGAAGAAGCAGAAGAAGAAGAAAAGAAAAAGGAAAAGAAAAAGAAGAAAAAGAAGAAGAAGAGTATTGTTTTTTTTTAAACAAAAAAATAAGGAAGAGGGGAAAGACAAAGAGAGAAAAGACACTGAAAAAAAACACCAAA
>ML739095.1:11169-56225 GCA_009193565.1 Aspergillus coremiiformis | reverse complement strand
AAAAAAAAAAAAAAAAAAAAAAAAAAAAAAAAAAAAAAAAAAAAAAAAAAAAAAAAAAAAAAAAAAAAAAAAAAAAAAAAAAAAAAAAAAAAGATTCCAAATTATATACAATCAAAAGCAGGCACAAATCCGTTCCTTTGACGTCCGTCAAACTGGCATCGTACGCGAGCCCTCCTCTGTCCCCTCCGGCGCATTGGTCCCTTGACGTCGATCCACCGTGCAGGGACTCTTTGTGGGACCGGCTGGGTGGTATGGATGGTGATACCCGGCGCATGAAGCAGTATGATCAACCTCGCTTTGCGACAAGGTCGGGAATGTCCCGTCGCGCTGTTGCAGGAGCGGACCGATACAGACAGTCCGGTTTACAGCCAGCACGTGGAGATGCACTGTCACAAGCACCGGGACGACCGCGAATGCCGACTTATGTGGACTATGGATACACAGACCCATCCTTTCAGGGCGGTGCATTGCAGGGGGACGGATTGCAACCGTACCCTTCGTTGCGCGACCAGCAACGCCAACCGCAACCGCAGCAGCAGCAATTACAGCCGCCGTTCCCTCCCTACGAGCCCGAGATGGTTTACGATATCAGCCCGCAAGTTCCAGCGCAAGCCCATTACGAAGTCGTCACACCTTACCCATCCCGGCACTCTGCACCCATCGACGACCTCTCCGGTCAATTTCCCGTTCCACAGTATTTCCCTTCAAACGAACCGACGGGGGCTGGCGTTCCATCCGTCGGTGTGGCTTACCTACCCTCTCTTCCTACTACTTATAACCAGCCGGGTTCCATTGAACGCCCAACCGGCACGCAGCCCTTTCCCACAACCATGGCAGATATGCCTCCCGGGGAGGCACCGTCTCAGGCAGTGCCGGAGCCAACGTCGTTGACTGACGCATACGGTCAGTTTCAACGAGCGCTGCGAAGTACCTTGGATCATGCGCGTGCCGGCCGATTGGCGGAGGCGAGTCAATCACTTTTAGAAATCTCGGAGTGGCTTGTGACTAATGCTCGCGAACTCGGTATGTTCATACCTTTTCTCCTCCCCGTTTACCTCACGTCCCACCTTTTTGTCTTTCCCTCCTCATCACGTGCAGTTGAAGCTGGGTCAACATTTACATCGGTGCAATTCTGCGAAGGCTAATCTGAACATCCTGGGCGGATTGGAGAAGTAGGTATTCTCCGCGACGATCAAGTGGTCTATGCCGACCGGCTGCAACTCTGGAATGATTTCAATCTGTGCTGGCTGGCCGTATGTCAAAAGCAGAAGGATCTGCTGCAAGATGTGTTGCGAACGGGTCGGCAACCACCACATACCAGTCTCTTGAGTGGAGATGTGATGGATAATTTAGGCAAGGAATTGATCCAGCTGTGCGACCGCGTGGAACAGTTCGGCTTAGTGGATTACCAAATGGGAATCTGGGAAGAGGAGATCCTTGGTGGTAAGGTCTTCAACCTGTCGCTTTTCTTTATTTATTTCTTGGTTTTTTTTTTTTTCGTATATGATTATTATCATTATTATCGTCATCATCATTATCATTTTGAAGGGAATGCTTCAGTTTGCTAATGAAGAAATCTCAGTATTGAGCCAGTGCCTTGATCTCTTTGAAAGTCGACCAGAGGTGCTTCGCGCCCACATGAGCACTGCACCTACAGCCGCTGGATCTCGATCGTGAGAATTCCTGTCTGCCGCGCTATATGGAGCCCTGTTATGCGATCTAACGCAGGGCCTAAATTAGGCCCTGAATTGAAGTCGGCGACCATCGCAAACTACAAGCGCCGGTTATTTGATTGCTGGCGATCCACTCGATCGCTATGCCCCACATCCTTAGGTATTTTTTTCCTCATAACCTCGAGAATGCATTAACTCCCTCGAGATCTTGAGAAGGAGGAAAGGGAAAAAAAAAAAAACAAAAAACAAAAAGATAAACCAGGGAGGGGGACGACCAGAGAAAGAGAGAGACGAAATGATGCGAATTTCTCCTCTCTTTGTACATGTACATACTTATACCACGGGTTTGCATTACTAATGGACGGTGTAATGAGGTCGGTATCGGAGTACGGTAATGGGTATGGATGGATTGTGATGGTTAAATACGGTGATACTAGTATAGAACGGGGTTGATTTCCTATTGTTGAAACAAGGTGTTCTGAATACTGGAAGATAAAGAAAGCCATCTAATTTTAAAATACCGAAGTGATTTCTCTGAATGGTGCCAGACTCCCTTTTCTTCCTATCAACAATCCATGAATTTAGAATTTAGGTATTGAACCAACTGATTCTGCCATCTTTATTTATTTCCCTCCGATCAAACCCCAGGCATTCTTCCATTAGGTATGTATGTACATACATACCATTCGTAACTGACAGAATCCTTTCACCACTGCGAGACTCAACATGGATTCTCTATCTGATTGTATGTGTAAACCATAGCCATACCTTACATATACACAACCTCCTCTCACACACAGCCAGTTGGCCTAAACCGAGTCGACCGTGGCTGGACGGAGGGCAATCACTATACTACCCAGTATGAATGCACAAAAGACGAATACTAAGTTGGTATCGTATGCCGAAACAGATACAAATAAATGGTCAGTTCCAAGCTCTTGGTCGCTCCCACTATTTCATCTGCAGTTATGACACCGTGCCGAACAGCGTCTCTCTCTCTCTCTCTCTCTCTCTCTCTCTATAAAAACACAGAAAGAGAAGCCCGTGTTTCGATCCAACCCTCAAGGCCTGCATAGTGACTGAGAAGCACGGCACATTCAAGAGAGAGCATTCCCACTATTACTGCCAGTGTTCTGGTAGGATGTTTCGTGGAGATAAGGTGTCCTTTCTTGTAGAGCCATTCGATTTGACACACGGTCGAGACAGGAAGGGAAAGTTGGCGTAGACTATTTGCAAGGTGGATATCTCATTGAATATTCGCTACGCAGAGTCAAGTGGCAGTTCTCTATACATAGTCTCGTGGACGCATCGACGCGTCAGCCAGCTAGACTACTAGAGAGGGTAGGAACCGGGCCAGAACTGAGTGCTTTTTGTTGAACATGGTTACGATGGGGGTGACGAAAGAGTTGTTTATCTGATCTTCAATCTAATTTACTTTTATTTTAACCTTTCATGGAGAGGTGTAGTGGATCGGGCGATGTAGGTGATTGGCCTGCAGTCACTGCCACATGGAGATACTTAGTTAAATACTCCACTGTTGATAGCGAATGACCTCGAAGTAAATCCCCCGGAGTGTTAATTTGCCCGATCTCGCATCCTACCGCTACGACTAGTACCGTAGTACTAGATCAGTTCCTTCTGGGGATTCTGCCACTTGTATACTCCGTACAACAGAGACGGCAGTGATACTTCTTGCCACCCAGGCTGTTTGTGATCTATTAGATAAGGATCTTTTCGCACGCTGCCTACCACAGTACCTAAGGAAGTATAACCTAGTGTAGTCTATCAGACACTTAACATGACTTGTCCTCATATCTCTTGGATGTCGCATTTCTCAAAGTAAGCTTCTCAATACTAATGAGGAACTTGATCTATTGAGATTCGTAATCTTGAACTATTATCCATCATTGTCGGTACTACGCACGTAGGCGTGTCTGTCATGTCCAGTTAAACTACAAGTCGTCATCGCTATCATTATCATATCATGTCGACGAGATCCAATTGACCAACATGGTCCGGTGAGGTTGACAACCAATAACAAGAAAATACAACAAACCTATTCGCCCCACGCCTAAATCTGGTCTACAGAATGGTCAGTGGCCAAGGAAACACAATCAGCAAGGAGAGGAGATGAACAGGAATACATACTCAACGTCATACTCAGACTGACATCCGTATTCTCCACCATATCAGTAAACTCCTCAAAACTGATCTTTCCATCCTGGTCCTTATCCGCCTCCATGATAGTCTTATCGACGATCTGCTGCAACTGTACGTCCTTCAGGTTATTCCCGACCATCATCTTCAACACGATAAATAGCTCCCCGTTGGAGATGTACCCGTCGCGATCGATGTCGTAGACCTTGAAGGCAAAGCGGAGCTTTTCTTCCTTGTTACCCTTGGACGAGAAGGCCGAGAGACCCGAAACGAATTCTTGGAAGTCGACGTCGCCGCCACCGTCTTCGTCGAAGATTGCGATCATTCTTTTATATGAGAGTTACAAGTATGAGTCACACGTTCTTGTTGCTTTCTCAGATATGTGAGCACGTGCGTACCTCGTTGCCAGCGGGTTGGACGACACTTGGGGAAGGGAAAGGAATTCATCGCGATCGATTGTTCCCGAGCTGTCCTGCAAGATAATCAGTATGCGGGACTCCTCCGTATTTCTCGTTTTCCCGTCACACCTTGTCTAATTTCATGAATCGCTTGCGGAGTCTGTCGACCTCATCCCTGTCGACTATTCGACTTGTCAGTCATACGGCATAAAGGTGAGTGTCAAATCCTCGTGAACACACAGTTGGAAGCTGAGACGATGTTGTCAAATAGTTGAGATGTTCCGACCGAGCCTCTCCGTCTCCGTGCGTCGTACAAGGCTGCATTGTTTGGTGCAGAGGAATGTTCCATTATGGCGGTTGGGTGGTGGGGAGTCGCTCGGCGGTCGGGGGTGGTGGAAGAGAAGTGATACCGGAACAGACCGACTGTCAATTCGGAAAGGGAGAGAGAGAAAAAATGGGGAAAGGATAGAATTATAAAGTGAATCGCAGCTAGTGATGCAGTGGATATAGACTCCAGTAACACGGTGCATGGCAACGGCCACCCATTCAGACAATTTGATATCGACCAGCCCCGCACTAACCGGAAACGGACAGGCAAGCGAACCCCTGAGGCCGTGCGCGCTCCAAAACAGGCCACCAGCGGGTGACATTGCAACGTCAACTCATCCGCCAGTGCTGTGACTACGAGATTTCAGCTGTCAATATCTTTCCACCCCCTTCGGATATCATCACAAAATTACGACTACGCGATCTCACATGACCAGACCTATCGAACAATACTAATTTTATCGCCCCTGGCCCATGGTCCTTGCCCTTTTCGTGCCGCCAAAGTTCGCATGACTAGGTACGGGGGAATGGGGAGGACGCGCCCCAAAAAGCTCACCTCCAAGGCCTCTATTCCCATAGTCAGGGAGCATGAGATCGATATCATTGAAGATGAGGTCCAGAATGCCCTACAACAAATTGAAACCGGCGTTGAGAAGGCCGAAGAGTCGGTGAGTTGTTACCCCATCTAATTTTAGCCCATCCCTGTATATGTCACGTGATATCATCCCGACGTCCACCCATCGTGAAAATTTCGCATCGCAGCCAAGAAGCCGCAAAACAGGGCCTGCTAACGCGGCTTTCTACAGGAATTCCACCTCCAGGCTGCCATAAATGCTAGTGCACAAGGAAAAGTAAATGAGGCCCATATTCCGACCCCAGAGACCGTTCTCAGTAGTCTTCGATATGACGAGCTCTATCCTCCCATCTTCTCGCAACCCGCGACGTATATCCGCTTTTCCTCGACAGTGGAGGACTGCTGCGGATGTTCATATAACATGACTGAAGAAGATGATGTATTCCTCAAGATCATGAATGAGAAGCGGGATGCCGCCGACCGCTGTACTGAGAACCAATTCGAAGAAGTCATGCACTTCTTTGAGGAGACGGCGCAAACAAAGCAGCCGTTTGCAGCTGTAGACAATCCACCCGCCCTGAGCTTTGCCGAGATTCAGGATGCAATGGATGCAGCCGTAGAGGACAGCGTAAAGCAATTCGCCAAGGACGTATATGAGCACTGGAAGTCAACGAGGACGAGCACTGGGAACCGCTCACTCATGCCTAGCCTTAAGGTAGTCATCCTTCCCCTTGGTTCTTATCAACAATAGGCGGAGACAGCCTCACTGACCCATCCATACAGTTCGAGACCGGACAAGAAACCGATGACACAGACCCCTATGTTTGTTTCCGTAGACGTGAAGTCCGTCAAATTCGCAAGACTCGTGGCAGAGACGCTCAGAGTGCGGATAAGCTGAGACGGCTGAGGAAGGAGTTAGAGGACGCTCGGCAATTGGTCGCTCTTGTGCGCCAGCGCGAGTTGGCGAGAAAGGAAATGCTTGCTATTGAAAGGCAAGTATTCTTGCAACGATCCGAAGTTAAGGAGATGAAGAGGAAACTCAATCTCAAGGATGATGATGAGGACCTCATCAACCAGAAGGTAGGCATTGTGCATGTTCGCTTTCGGATCGCCTGGATACTGATCCGTGGTAGCCCAAGAAGAAGCCAACAGAAGCGCCGGCTATGCAACGACCGGCGGCCCCTCAGCTTCGGATGCCACCAAAGGCCGGTACCCAAGCTGCAGAGGACTTACAGTTGCTGGAAGATGTCCAGGCAGAGAAGGAGAACGAAATTCTGCGCGATATCAATCAAAACATCGCCAAGCATATCAAATGGAACGAGGGCTATGTAGACTTCACAAGGGCGCCCCTCTCGCCATCCCCAGATAGGACGTTCCAGGCTTCGTTCCGCCCGGCAATTACCGCCCAATTGCCGACACCCCCATCGTCGGACTCATCTGAGAATATGATGGATATAACCTTAGATAACGCAGGTTCCCTTTCTTTCCGGGATAAGCTAGCGCCTCAAACCATGATGATGAGCGACGATACCAGCAGGATGCCCTCTTTTAGGCGACGAATTGGGCGCGGTGGTCGTTTATTCATCGATCGTCGAAACCTTGTTTCACGCTGTAGAGCGGATATGGATCCGTGGAAGGCCGATCGGTTTAAGTATGATCAGGAAGACTCAGACGAGGAGCTTGACTTTGAACGAGACCAGTTTGACATTCAGATCATGCAGCACCGAGCCATCATGATGGCGAAGGCCCGTGATCAAGCTGCGGCAGCAGCTCAGGCGCATGCGCATGCGCAGGCGCAGGCGGCTCAAGCCCAGGCTCAAGCTCAAGCTCAGCGGCGATTGCAAGCCGACCAAACGGCTAACAACCTGGGGCAAGCAATGGGATCCAACCCAGGGCCTGGTGCCGTTGCCCCTACCCCTGAAACCTGAGCTGGACTCTGTTCTTCCCCCTCACTCACATCTTAATTTCCCACACCCATATGTTGCATTTGGCAGGCGTTGTTCTTCTTATATCTTTCCTTTGAACCCCAACTGTAGTTTTACTCCCCTGGCACGTCAAGCTATCTTTTTTCCGCACTCCTTTTAACACCTATTGCTTGCACGCCGCGACGCATTCAAAAAAAAAATTTCAGGATAATGTCGCAGATGGACGCTTTTTATGACCTGACCCTGCATGTTAGTGTACATAGTGTTTCTTTTTCATACCAGATGATCAGTCGATAGAGAGTTGTACGGATAGCGAAGCTATGAGGTCAGCAACGAAGAAAATAACAATTAATATCACTTGTAACAAAAGAAAACTTTTCTTATCGATGCAAAAAGGATAACAACGCCTTGAATATGGGTAATCAAGTCTTCTGCGCTTTTGCTCTTCTTGATGCGTCATTATCGCTGTCAGCAGTTCGCTTCAATGTCGCACTCCCTTCTGAACTAGCGACGAGCATGCCGGATAAGGATTGCAGGATTTCCTTTTCGCCGATCCGAACCTGGATTGCCATCTTTCGCCGCCGTGCAGAGTCTTCCAAGGGAGCGAAAGCCTCGGCCTGGCCCAGTTGTGCCAGGAGTTCTCTATCCTGAGCAAGTGTCGTCGCGTAATGTGCTTGCTTCAGTTGAACAGCCTCTGATAGTAAAATCACTTCCATGGGACCCAAAGAGGGCTTGGGAGGTTTGCCCTTTGAGACCTGCTGCTTCAATTGCTCTCGTGACATGCACAATGTCTTAGCCAACATGACGAGTTCGTCTGGGAGAACATCTATCAATTCATCATTCAACGGTCTCGGAATGACATATCCGTCATCAAGGACTTCTAAGTCCTCGAGGAATTGAAGCTATCGCTGGTAATCAGCATCGTACCTCAGATATGAAGATTAATAAGCGAGGAGCAGAGTAAATACCGCAAATTGGTTTTCAATATCGGCATTCTCAAGGCCTGCAGCCTGGCAAACAAGATCCAGAGACAGCTCAACTACATCGTAAGGAGCATAATTGTCAGTCACATAGCCGTACCGTCGCAAAAGGTCCGCCCGCGGGATCTCTCCATAGTCATTGAAAATTTCAACACCTGCGCTGATAGATTTGATGGCCTTCATTACAAAGCCAGTTTCTTCTTGGAAAAGACGAGCCTTGATAAGGGTGAGTGCGCAGACTTGCTAAGCGGTAAAGGAGAGCACTCACGTTATTCCGATCTGCATCAGCGTTCAACAGATCTGCCAGGGGAACCATACCTTTGGGCAATTGTTCCTCATCATCAGTCGTATAACCACTTTCATCATCTCCTTCGTCGTTCTCATCTTCAGGTTTCTCGATATCAAAGGCGTAAGCCATGATAAGGGTTCCCATCATATGGGCGAGCTTCAGGAGGGCCTGAGAGCCAGCATCACCATCATACGATGCAAGACCATCTATTGGAGGGAAGAGAGATGGGTTTTGTCTCACTAGAGGGGCAATCATCTCAAAAATGGATTCTTCCGCGCCTTGCTTTCCAATCTTATCGACGATTGCGCTGCCCTGAAGCTCCTGAAGCTCCGAGGACGACCAGAACATTAGAGTGTCAAACTTTTGGGGAAGGACCTTGAAGTATGACGCCCAAGCCGATTGATCCCCGAGAAGATACTCGTAGATCATCACAAGCATGAGAGACAGCCATGGTCCGAGTTCTTCCAGATCTTGGGAGATCAGGTCCTTCAATTTTGAATTCTGGGTGGAGAGAACGTGTTCGCGGGGGATCGTAAACAGTTCTTCCCCTTCGGCAATGTCGAATTGGGCAACTGGGAGAAGGATGACATTCGATCAGAGATGGAATTCTACTAAGCATGAAATTTGGGATGCAGCGAAAAATCGAAGTGGGCGAAATTCTTGTTGCTGGGATGATCACGTACCGACGCCTCTGCCCGCCGCTCTGGATCTCAAATCAGCCAGACGAATCTTAGGGTTAATCCTCAACCCGGGCTTACCGGACAGCCAGGAGATAAACTCATCTGACTGAGCCTGGAAATTCGCAGGGTCGAGGAAGTGGGTTGTGGAAGACATGGCGTCTTTGACGAGGAAGAGTAGTGGAGTAGGTAGAACAAGAGCACAACCAAAGAAAAACGGGAATACAATGGCCCCACTATTTCTCCCACACACGGAGAAGGAAAGAAAGTCAAAAGGCAATAGAGATACAGAGAGGCAGGTTAAGAGGTTCCCGGACAGATTAGGATATCCAACGAAGTAAATCGTTAGCAGTTGTGTGTGTCTGTGTGTGTGTGTGTGTCTACACCAAAGTGGATTGGTAAGTTAGTAAGTAGATAACCTTGGAGTTCCATACCTAGTCCAAGGTAACTACGGAGTAACTGCTAGTTTAGTACTGTCACGAGTTGGATGTCGGATAAACGCTGCAGCGGAATTACTAGGTACTACTCCGTAATAGTACCGCCAACCTCATGCCCACCAATCGATAACGTTGCTGATAAAAAGGAAAACGGACGGGATTTCTTGCCCCTCTACGGAGTACCTACCAGTGGTTCATATCAAAAGAATTTCCACCCTCGTAAATCAATCAATACTTATTTTACTTACAGGAGTTGATACTAGAATTAATGGTCATTTAATTATCCTTTCTCTGTTACTATGATTGCTATCGGTTTGGAGGGCTCCGCCAACAAACTTGGCGTGGGTATTATGATGCACCCCGATAATGGCAGCCCCCCACAGGTACTTGCGAATATCCGTCACACATATGTCTCTCCTCCTGGCGAGGGATTCCTCCCTAAAGACACCGCTAGACATCATCGCTCATGGGTGGTGAAGTTGGTGAAAAAGGCGCTCAAGGAAGCTCGTGTGTCAGTGCGAGATGTGGACTGTATCTGTTTCACTAAGGGCCCTGGTATGGGTGCCCCCCTTCAGAGTGTTGCGGTTGCTGCTCGGATGTTGAGTCTACTTTGGGGGAAGGCATTGGTCGGTGTGAATCATTGCGTTGGACGTATGTATTATTCCTAATACCTGTTTCTGGATCTCTCCCCTCTCTCCTTTTTTTTTTTTTTTCTTGTTGGTTGCAGAACTTCGCAATATACTTCTTGCGCTAACGTAACGTAGATATTGAAATGGGTAGACTTATTACCGGCGCTACCAACCCAGTCGTACTATACGTCTCCGGAGGAAATACACAAGTAATCGCTTACAGCTCGCAAAGGTACCGAATCTTCGGGGAGACCCTGGATATTGCGGTGGGTAACTGCTTGGACCGGTTCGCGCGAACACTACACATCTCCAATGACCCGGCGCCGGGATATAATATTGAGCAATTAGCCAAGAAGGGCAGGCAATTAGTTGATCTACCGTACACTGTGAAGGGAATGGATTGCTCGTTCTCGGGTATACTAGCTGCAGTGGATGGATTGGCGGCGACATATGGACTTGGCGGTAAAGGGAAGGATGATGAGACCGATACCCCTGTCCTTGATGCCGATGGAAATGGAAAACCAACACCCGCGGATTTATGCTTCTCACTTCAAGAGACTATCTTCTCTATGCTCGTCGAAATCACTGAGCGTGCAATGGCGCATGTTGGCTCCAAGGAAGTCCTTATCGTTGGTGGTGTTGGTTGCAATGAGCGGCTACAGGAGATGATGGGTATTATGGCTCGTGACCGCGGAGGCAACGTCCATGCCACCGACGAGAGATTCTGCATTGACAATGGAATTATGATCGCACAGGCGGGTTTGCTTGCCTACAAGACCGGATTCCAAACGCCATTGATGGACTCCACATGTACGCAACGATTCCGAACGGATGATGTGTTTATAAAATGGAGGGGTTGATATGTTGGAAGTTATCTGTTGGGGCCCCACTCAGTGCATAGTAAAATACACTTATGATTTTCTACTAGTAGTATATCTTTGAAGGTCATACGTGAAATTGAAAGGTAACCATGCATCGGGCAGTGGTCTGTGGTTCATCGACGACCCAGCATCACTCCAGCCCGTATTGGACTTGATCAATGCTGACATACATGGTGCACATGAGGTAGTGGCCAAGAAGCACCGATGTATATGCAACGTAGTCGGGTGGTTAACACACGGGAAAGAGGGCAAAAGACAAGTCATGTTGCAATTCGTTCGTATCGTTAATCATGCAACCCAGAAACTCCGAAAGAAATGAATGGTCAAAAAACGACTATTACCAAACAATCAACCCATTACCAAGTGCCTAAAGGCTATATGCTTGGTATTCCGATGTATGTGCGTTTATCGAATGCAATAATAATAGTAGTGGTAATGAAAAAGCATATTCTGATCGTGGACAGGCACCTAGTTCAAGGAAATTTTGAGATTTGCTCGAAGGCATTCCTCGGAGGTTTCAGATATTGACTGGAATATGAGGCCAGGAGAGATGCATTTGGTGAAGAACATTTAATGGGGTCTTGTCTAGATAGGGAGTAATATACCGCTCTTGGCCGAAGAGGGAGTGTGTAGTGGCATCTTGTATATTTGTACCTATCCTGTGATGTCCCCTGTCGGCTTATACAAAATTGTAGTTACATACTGTGTTTGTACGTGTTAGCAACTCCCCACTAGCTAATGTTCGTTTGCTGTTGCTTACCTTGCGTTTGTACCTAGTCGTTACACTAGTGGCAAGAACGCCATTCTTTATGCTGCTCGTGGCCAGATGATTCAAAACGGTGTGGTTGGGATAATTCAGCACACTGCTATCGTCTTTCATTGGCGTCGTACCGTTCAGGATCGACTTTCCCAGGAAAAGAGGAAGACTTGGCGGCGTAGGTGCATCACCAATGACATTGACAGCTTGTTGATAAGCTGGGCTCTCTTGAGTCTCATCTTCTCTATCTAAATCGACCAGGAATTGTGGGATTATACTACGGAAGTCTCCGAGAGGAATCTCTTCTGGCTCATCCTGTTGGTCTTCGACAGCTGACCCGGATCCGACCTGCTCAGATCCAACTTGGGTGGGCAGGACATGGGGCGGGTGAACACCGGGAGGGACGTTGCTATGGGATGTTTTGTCGCTTCCACTCCGTGACCGGTTAGTGTTGTCAGCGCTTATTTCGATGTAGTTAACGAGATGGTTGGTAAAGTCTACTGCCGTGGGAAGACTGTCCGATGCACGCATCTCCCCGTCCACAATGAATTTTAAGTGGTGGGTTCCAGGGCGAAGATTAAGCTTGGTCGACATAACACCGGCGTTACTTTCACTAGTTAGTAGGCCATTTAGTTAGCGACAAAACTCCATAGAGGCTAAAAGGGGTGGTCTCGCAGGTCGAACAACAGGCCAAAGAGATTGAGACTAAAATGAACAACGCGTACCTTCTGTGTAGACGGAACTTTTTCTCCCAGTTGACGAATGTTCCAGTAACATATACCTTGTCTCCAGGAGCTGTCCATTCTATGGTTATCGGGACAGGTCTGCCAACACCACTGCTGGTATACGGCTCAAGCTCATCCAAAACTTCATCATCTTCAACGGCAGTATCAACCAGGTTCGGATCTCCCCGGCCAGCATTTTCATCTAATAGTCGGTCTGAAGGAGGCGACCCCAAGTACGGTGAACCTGGCGTCGCTGTGGCATCACCAATCGGCAGAGGCATTCGAGGTGGCCGCTGGAGATGAACGGATGCGCTATAATAAGCATTATGAGGGGGACCGGAAGGCGCTACAGATGCATAGTGATCGTGTCTGGCGCTAGTTCGAGAAGTTGGTACTTGGACAGGGTTGGACGGATCGGGGGAGGGTATATCTTTGTAACGAGAATCTGATCTCTTAGGGTCGGGGGCATTTCGCGTCGCTGAATCCAGAGCATTGCGCGATTGAAGACGCTGCTGAACCGATGCTTGATTTTGCGAGGTCGAATGGCCAGTTGCAGTCTCTTTAGAGGCAGACGGATCCGCTGCGGAGGCTTTTGCTGTGCCCGATGGAGAATTGAGCGATGGTCGGCGAGCCACTTTCTTATCGCCCGTAGAACCCGCATGGGTCGAGTGGCCCGAAGTCGACGGGGCATCGCCGGCGGGGCCCTTGGAAGGGTTGTTGCCCATTTGAGGCGTGGAAAAACGAGGATGTGGGGGATAGTTATAGATGAAGGAGGGGAACGAGGGGAATACTAGTAGAGACGAGATAGACGTTATGTAGATCGGGTCGCTAGCATCAGAGCGCCACTCCCGGTCGGCAATGAGGGGAACACAAATGGGAAATAAGAACTATATGGTTCCCGAGAAGATATCAAGCTTGATTCAATACCAAAAAGACCGTAGCAATGTACACACAAGCTCAAGTAGAACTGCAGCTGAACATTCGAGTTGAAGGAGCGATGATGTCGACATCGATGTCGTCGACCCCAGGGCCAACTTACTAATTAGGGCTTAGGGCTCCCGGCGGATAGTCGGCACTGCGTAGTTATCTCCGATGACCGGAACATTTTACCTGATGGTAAGAATAGCATAGGCATCAGTCCGGGGAAGTACTGCTCATATCTTAGAGCTATGTAACTTAACAGTAGTATGGAATGAGGATTTCCAAGTGTAATTGCTATGTTCGAGTCCGAATGAAATTTGGACATGCTCAACGGGTAAGTTCGTCCCAACAAATAAACCCATCTATATAATTCTGCTGGATGTTACCGCCTATGGATCCCCTTCATGTTATTTATTGTATGTTATGTATGTATGTACATACATACATACAGTACGTAACTAGTACCTAATTTATAGAGAAAGGGATGAACTCGGTCATCGGTTCCTCTCTTTCTCTCGTACAGCTCAGCATTTGTTGCATAAGGAATTATCATATGTAATTGTGAGAATTTCTTGGTATTCACTTCTCCATGATGTCTTGGGTTTCCATGATAGCAACAGTCTCGCAATGGATACTCCTGTATCCTATCACTTATCTCATATTCTACGGATATCGAATGCTGCGGCTATTGGCAACACCACTGGTTACGCTGGGACAATTAGCTCTTCGTGGCGCCCTAGTCCCATTTAACCTGATATTGAAATTTGAGGTACGGAAGTCTTTTTTATCGTGGTCTTGACGAAAGAATGGTTTTACTTGCTCCCGGTAGCGTAAAGAGGCAAATTATGATTGACACGTTCGACAGGCTTTTCTGAGCTTTGTCTCGACAGCTATACTTACAGGGATAGTACTGGGGTTCATCTTATACTATACAACGTCCTTAACCGTGGAGGTGTTGAATCAATCCCTGGGGCTTTCGGTCACCCTCCAGAGTCGTCAACCTCAAGATTACGAGATCCGCAGCATCAAGGTGCACAAAAGGGAAAAGGCCCTGAAGAGAAGTTATAATCCGCCCAGAGACTATCTGGCAGGTAGGAGCAGTAAACAAAACCGGAGAGGCGGGCTTTTATCTTCCACGATTTTGGAGGAAGAAAAATCCAATCAGGGCTCAAAGAGAGATCTATGTGACTGACGTTGAGCGCCAACGAATAAATGTATGTACGGAGTAGTATTCATTCAATCATTTGTTTACTGTTGAGTACGACTACTAATGATTGAAGATTTGTTTCAATGGTTAGATGAGCCTCTGGTGAGTGTCACGTGTGTATGATCTCTATAATTATCCATGATGTGGAGCATCCATAAATACCGTCAAATTGGAGGCCGATTAATTTGTGACATGAACTCGATGTTAATTGCTCAGGCCCTTGCGAGTCCGTATTAAATCCATAATACCGACGGAGAAGATATCCCGTACTGTACGG
Organism: Aspergillus coremiiformis; assembly: GCA_009193565.1. NCBI lineage: Eukaryota > Fungi > Ascomycota > Eurotiomycetes > Eurotiales > Aspergillaceae > Aspergillus > Aspergillus coremiiformis. Next base: position 41,391 of record ML739095.1, on the reverse strand, counting down.
AGTACTCCGTACGTACCGTCCAAGGAAAACGGGTTTCAATCAATTTCGATGACGGTCAGCACACGTGGGTCGCGCATGATAAATCATTTAGTTTACTACTCGTCTACGGAGTACTTGGCTTAAATTCAAACCATTTACCTTTCCTCATGACTTCGTATTCCTATCGCACAGTGTTTTGGCCCTCTAATGCTCCCCTGATCCCCTCTCGCGATCCCTTCGTCCTGGTCTCCGCGAATCGATTATATCATCATTATTACCTCTGCCCACGAATCATTAGGACGAGCTCGGGATCGACGTCAACAGTCCGCTTCGGACCCAAGGACTCAAAAGGAAAAGTTGTTGAACACACAGTGAGTGCTGCAAAATAGGATACAACGTCGAAAACCGAGCGAAAAGAACACAGGAAATAGACAAGGAGGAGAGGAAGAGACGAAATGATTTTGCCTCGACCATTCTCGCGGGTGCGAACATTACTGCTGGCAGTTACGTTCGCAACTTTCCTCACCTATTCTTTTCTGCGTTGGCAGCACCTCTACTATGCAGAACAAGTGCGATCGGCAACTAGTCAGGAAGCATCATCGACCAGTGGACAGGTCGGGGTATTGACTAACGCGGAAGGCCATATCAACTTCTGGCGTCAATTCCAGCCTCTTTTGGCTACCTATCAACCAAAATGTGATGCGCCATTGCGACTGGATATGGCGCCATCGATTCGATTCGAGCAAGCAAGTTCAGACTTCCAGCCTGAGGTATTGGACATGCTGCAAGATCACGTTGATACCATGAAGCAAGCACATACTGGCTTTGTCGATGAAATCAAGACTAAGCCACCCAAACTGCATTATGTGCCTAATACGCGAGGTTTGGTATCGACCGCTGGCGGCGAATACTTACCCGTATTAGTCATCTCGTTACGAATGCTTCGGAGGACAGGCTCGGAATTACCTGTAGAGGTCTTCCTTGCCAACGATGATGAGTACGAAAACTACATATGTGATGTAGTTCTTCCATCTTTGAACGCACGATGCGTGGTGCTTTCTCATATCTTGGATGCCGTTCCGAAGATCATGGAAATCCAGAAATACCAGTTCAAACTATTTGCTATGATGTTCTCTTCGTTTGAAGAAATCTTGTTCTTAGATGCAGACGCATTTCCGTTGCATCAACCAGAAGCATTATTTATGAACGAGCCTTTCCAGTCCAAAAAGATGGTTACTTGGCCAGACTTTTGGGCGACCACCGTCTCACCGTATTATTACGAAATTTCATCCCAGCCTATGCCCTCCAACACCATTCGGCAATCCAGCGAGTCTGGAGAGGTACTCATTTCCAAAAAGGTCCACATGGAAACCCTTCTTCTCAGTGTTTATTATAACTTTTGGGGCCCCGATTATTACTATCCACTGCTGTCCCAAGGCGCGGCCGGCGAGGGTGATAAAGAAACATTCGTTGCAGCTGCCCTGGCTCTCGGGGAATCATACTATCAAGTCTCTGAACCTATTTGCGCCATTGGTCACGGCACCGAGGGCGGCTTGGCTGGTTCTGCAATGGTTCAGTTTGACCCGATTGAAGATTATGCACTAACACAGAAGGGAGAATGGCGCATCCGTGGATCAAAGGCTCCTGCGCCCCGTGCTTTCTTCATCCACGCTAATTTCCCAAAGTTCAACCCAGCTACTGTGTTCGATAAGCAAGCTGTTAATCCGGCATTTGCAGATGACGGTAGTTACACACGCGCCTGGACCATACCTGAAGAAGTGGTTGGGAAGTTTAGTATGGATATTGAAAAGTATTTCTGGAAAGAAATTCTCTGGACAGGTTGTGAACTTGAGAACAAGTTCAGTTCCTGGAAGGGCCGCAACGGCATTTGTGAGAAGGTGAAAAAGTACTGGAATGCAATATATGTGGATAAGGAGTCCCAGAGTGCATAAGCAGCCTGAAGCGTCCTTGCTTGAGGGATTTTGCATTGATTCCTTCAATATGTCGCTGCTCCAGACCTCTTTCATTGCGAATGTTTTCATCACAACATGCGTCCCAGGCCATCTTAGTACCAACACGGGGATATTGCAACCTGCCCTGAACGACATCAAACCATACAACAGCTTCATCACCAGCCGTTCTACAACTGTCACTGGACGGGTAGAAATGAGTGTAGTCGGTATACGGACACTGCCTCGGAATGAGAATATCATTTCGAATGCAGCCTGCACCACATCAACATGGTTGTACCTCAAAACGTACCGATTCCGTGAGCTTCTTCTGGGCAGCTGCTAGCTTCGCCACCCCAAAAGACTCGAATCACTCCTTGATGTGGCATATAAGACATGCTAGCTGACATGCAACTAAGAACCGCTCACACAGTGAACGTCTGCTGAGAAGCATTGATCCTCTAACTTGCCTGAACTGCCCAGGCATATACTAATGACTTTACCTCAGTTTCGGATGTGTATATAGTAATGTTCATTTTTTTTTTGGCGAGTGGAACATACAATGATACTTACATATCACTGTATCTCGTTCCAATCGTACGGTCGTATATATAATAATAATATTGCGGCGCTGCTCCGTATGTCTTGCCGAGTCTTGAAAAGCATGCACTCTGCGTTTAACGCGAAAATCATTGGAGACATCAACTTTGTCTGTTTGAGACCAAAAATACTAACTTGGATGAGCCATATAAAATGGATAACGCTCTATATTTTGGAACCATACCAGGAGAGTCACGGTAGGACTGCAGAGTGGCAGGTGATAGTTGAGGCATAAAAATCCCAGTATCGTGCTTGGTACATTTGCTTTATACTCTTAGTACAGAGTGTAAGAAGCTACGATGATTATGACCCAAAGCTTCGGACTTACTGTATGGGAAACATGGAGACGGCTGAGGTGTAGTACTACGGTGAAGGAACACCTCTGTCGAAAGTTTGCCTCTTCGTATCTCAAAGAAGATATTATATGACTGGCAGGATTAGGAGGATATGAAACGAGGGTCCTTTTATTCGTCGATATTGCATTCATCTATTTTCTAATCGTACATATCTATATAGTTTACAAGAGTAGACTTCCCTACCGATTATAACACACAGAATACAGAGTGTAACCTCGATCTCTCAAGGCTTCATGTTGATCCCTGAGCCTTCTCGATTGCGTCTGCAAACAACCCCTTGCACGGCACTCGACTTCCCAGCTTGGCGCACAGTAAGAAAGCACCGCTGAGCTTCCGGTGAAGACTGTATGTCTCCTCCGGGGGAGGCGACAGGCGCTCACGGATCATAAGTGGAATAAGGGCACGGACCCTGTCTGTGATAGTTTGGTTGTTGAAATCGTAGATATCTGGGGAAGAATCCATGAATGGTTCAGCGATAGTGGTTATGGACGTGACATGAGCATCCATCATAGCCGGTGACTCATGACCCGTGAGGTAGCCCAGATCGATGGAGAGACGGTGGCAGGTCTCACGATCATTTCGGGAGGCAGCCACGAGCGTACGAATATATTTCGTGATAAACTCGGTGGGATACTCGCGTGAAGCACCGAAATCAAGCAGTTCTAGGCGGTTAGTCTCCGCATTATAGAGGAAGTTGGTCCAGTTCGGGTCTGTCTGCATGTATTTGAATTCAACAATTTCTCGCAAGCATAGGCGCATGATTTGCGTGCCAATCCAGTCACGCTGTTCTTGGGTGAAATTTTGGATCTTGGTGACGGCAGTTCCATTCAAGCGTTCCATGGTCAAGACCTGTCCTCCGGAGGCTTCAGGGATGATTTCCGGTACCAAAAAGACAGGATCATCCTTGAGAAGTTCCTTGAAGCGGTTGCTGCACTCGGCTTCTCGGATGTAGTCGCATTCCCAGGCGAGTTCTGTCCGGGCATTAGCAATGGTTTTGTCCAAATACAGGCCCCTTGGCAGAAGACGGGACGCTGTAAGTAGGATCGACAAATTGTTCAAGTCCGAGTCGATAGAATCTGCCACCCCCGGATATTGTACTTTGACAGCGACGGACTGACCCGTCTTCTTGAGCACTGCTCCGTGGACTTGGCCTATAGAAGCTGCAGCCATTGGGACTTCATCGAAAGAGGAGAATAAATCACGCCAATTGGGACCTAGGTTATCAACTAGAACCTTGTCCCGTTGAGAGGCCGGCATGTAGTCAGCTCGGTCCTGTACTCTTTGCAGAACAATACTAATCGACTCTGGGAGAATTTTTGAGTCTAGAGCAGTTAGATTTTCCCCCAGACAGCAAAGAAGCAAAGCCTATACGAACCTTGAAAGCTTAGCAACTGGCCTAATTTGAGGGCAGCTCCACGCATCTTCGAAAGCTTAGCGACTAGGCGTTCCATATTCGCGGCACTGAACATGAGGGAGCCAGCATCCGCATCATTGCTGCCGGTTACCCTTCGTAGACTCTCACCAACAGCCCCAAAAGCCATCGACGTTGCCAGCCCACCATATTGCCATAATCTCCCTAGTCGTGACGATGGGACACGTGATTCCATCATCTGGTAGGTGTCAGCTTGCTGTACATTCGCTGTTATCACTGGGTCTGTCTACTCGATCGTGTTAGCATACATTCTTTTTCCTGGCCGGATTATGGCGCTTCGAACCTTAGAGACGGTCGAAACTATGTCATCCTCAATGAGACTTCCGCGTTTCTCGATGTCATTTTTCTCAGCCTCTTCATTACGAGAGACTGGAGATATACTCTGATCAGTTGGATGAATTGGGAACCCGCCAGTCTTCCATTCAACCCCTGTCATGCCCGCATCGGCTTTCCGAGATATCGATTTGGCAACCTTAGGGCTACGAAAGAGTTGGCTCATGACTTCATCTGGGACGTCTTGTTCTTGCGCAGACGATGTAGATTTCTCGGCATCCACTGGTGAGTGATATGCATCTGCGTTGATTTCATTTATCAAGCCACTCTGAGTGTCACTTGCGGTCCTGGGTAGCTTCACCCTAGGAAGTCCAGATAGCCCAGGCCCTGCCTTTTGAGACGGCTGATAGAACACATCCTGCTGTTGACTAACATTCAAGTTGCTTGACCCTTCGTTCCAGCTGTATTCTGCCGCACGTGGTTCCGCTTGAGTGGGACGTGGAGACTCGGTTGAGCTTTGAGTCTGAGTTCTCAGCGTGGAATCGGAAGGATGAGGTTCGTTAAATCGCCGTGCCAAAGCGGCAGCTGCTTGAGCGGTTAGAATCAGACCGTCGGCCTGGTCTTTGATGCTCTTTGTGAGAGAAGAAGTTCTTGTAAACAGATCTAGCTGGCGCTGTCGCACCGCCAGGTGCTTCGTCGCAACAGATTTGGCGACATTGAGAACTTGGATAGCATCCAGCAGACGCTTGCCTGACATAATACAAATCCTAAAGAACAAGCGTCGTTCTCCGGTTTAACGAGCTTGCATGACGAATGGCGCAATTTGTCATAGACTGACTGACCAACGGCTTGCCTATGGAGCAAACGCCGATTTTCTGCCATGGCTTACCGCTAGATTTATCGGGTGACTCCGATCCTTATCGGCGGACTGAAAAAAGTAATAGATAAGGAGGACTCCGCCCAGCGATACTACACTTCCCTTACTATGTCGTTTAACAAGGGAATGCCTCAATGATCATTAAATCGTGCGTTCAGGTTTTGGAGAAAGAGATCTCTGATCTCGAGCATCGTTTACAGGATGCCAAAGCTCGTCTAGCGTTGGTCTCCGGCCAGGAAACTGCCGGAGATTCATACCTATCTCTCCCTCAAGGTATGTGCACAACGCGCAGGACATTCCAGTAACTAGTGCTGACCTCTCACCTTCAGATGTAGTGCCACTACTTCCCAATCATGCATTATTTCTGCTCTCAGACTCTGCCCTTCCGTTGGGGTCATTTGCCTACTCTAGCGGCCTCGAGTCATATCTGGCACATAATAAACCCCTTCCTCCAAAGGTCACCCCCGTCGCATCCTTTCACCGCTTTCTAAAATTGTCGATAACATCAATAGCGAGTACGTCTATACCGTATGTCCTCGCTGCGTATCGGCAGTCAGGTGACCTGGAAACATTGGATAACGATATGGATGCATCAACTCCTTGTGTCGTGGCGCAACGAGCGAGTATCGCTCAAGGGCGGGCTTTGATAGGTGTCTGGGAACGGGCGTTCCGGGGAACATATGCTTCCGGTCCCTTTCTAGCAGGTGTCGCTGCTGCTAAGGCGGTAACAGCGATTGAGGCCTTTTCGGATGCCCTTAAGTCGTGTGTTGACACGGCGGATGCATTAGGCCCGAGGGGCCACTTTGCGCCGTTATGGGGTATTGTTTGTCTGGCCATGGGCATGGATGCCCACCAGACAGCGTACGTGTTCATGTTGAACCATGCCAAGGCACTCTTAAGTGCTGCGGTACGGGCCTCCGTGATGGGCCCATATCAAGCACAGGCTGTCCTAGCCAGTAAAGGCTTGCAGGATATTATTATAGAACGGATAGACCGAGAGTGGGATACACCCGTAGAAGATGCAGGCCAAGTTGTACCCCCATTAGACCTTTGGGTTGGGCGACATGAGCTACTGTACAGCAGAATATTCAATTCATAATGGATACAATTCTATACCAGCGTGCTAATCGTCTTTAAAATGTCATTGTTGACATGATTCCGTTCTGCTGCATTCTTCATCCCTTTGCGCATCCATGACCTCCAAGCTAATCCTACACCACATACCCTGCTATCCCACCCAGGTGCTACTCGAACACTGAGGTGGGTATCCAAGAAAACTCCCTCCCAGAAGGAAGGGAAAGAGGGAAAAGAAAATGATAAATCAAATGAACAACAAACCCCGAAGACCTGAAATCCGCCATTAACAGGCCAATATGCAAAGCGAAAAGAACAACGTGAACGCCGGCCCCTCTTGGAAACCTATCCTGCTAAACCGCATGGCAAAACACCGCACCGTAACCTTTTCCATGATCTGGGGGGCGGGGGGGGGAGGACAATAATGGATTTGATGGATTTGATGGATTTGAACAAAAGAACAAAGAAAAAAAGGGTAATAAAAGGAAATAACGTTATAACGGGGGAATTGGTAGAATAGAACGAAAAAGGCGAAAGGAACTATGGTACAGAAAATTTGCGAGATTAGGCCAAGAACAAAGATCCTAAAGGGTAATGTGCATATAATCATTATTTCCGAAAGATCGGTTGCAATTCGGGCACTTTCGAGAACGAGAAGTGAGGCGCTCTTCGACGCAGTCCTTGCAGAAAACGTGGCCGCAGGTTTTGATTGCTGTATTCTTGAAGTTCCTGCGACAAACGGTACAAAGAGCCAGTGTCTATGTTCGAGTCAGCTGCTATATCTGGTAGATGAGCGAGAAGGGGAATCAATTTTACCCTCAACATCTCATATTCCGATGATGAATTTCCTAGGCTCTTGTTTTTCCAGTTATCCAAGCTCTTCTTGGTATCCGCAAGTGTTGCCTTCAGCCCTTCAATCTCCGTCTCTGCTTGCCGACAGGCACTGGAGGTGCTTGCCAACGTTGCATCCTTGGACGTCGACAATGTCTTCAATTCATTAATCTGTCCCTTTAAACCTTCGATGATGATACCATTCTCCGTCAACTGTTGCTGTGAAGTATGGTGCTTATTCATCATAGAGTTCAATGCGTCCTTTGTCTCGCTGACTTGTTTCTCCATGTTCGCTAACAATGAACGAGTGATGGCTTCGGATTCCTTCAACTGTGAAACAATATCTGAGCTCTTCGAGTTTTGCATTCGCAATGTCCGCACTTCCAAATCCCGCGCCTCCTTGCTCTTCATTGCGGCGAAATATTTTTGATCGGCCTTCGACTTCTCGGCGGTCAAGCGTGCCACTTTCTCTTCCAAGACACTGAAGTCTGTAACTTTCTGTGAAGCCAGCGCAGTGTATTTCTTGCAGGCACTTTGCATGGATGTTAATTCGGTATTGAGCATTGCATACTGGCGTTCGAGTGTTTGATACTTGGCGCGCAACTCCTCGACTGGAACGTCCCCGGGATCCCCTTGTGTGGCTTTCGAATGTTCCACATGTAGACGTAGTCGTTCAACCTCCGACTCTAGAGAAGCAATCCTAGCACTCCCAGCATCTGCTAGTTCTTGAATCTTGAGAGTAGCTGTCTTTTCCTGTTCTTGGGCGGCCTTCCGCATCTGCTGGTCGGCCAACAACTCGTCACGTGCATTGCGTATCCGCGCCAAATCCGTCTCGGCCCGCATTAACTGCGCTTCTCTCTCAGCAATGACACTTTGCGTCTCTTCGTCAATTTGGTTGCGGTATGCTGTGCGTTCTGATCGTAGCTTCACAGCTTCTTCACGTAGCTGCACATTAGTGGCCTCCAAATGATTAATCCTTTTCACGACATCATCATATTGAGACCGCATTTGTTTAAACAAGTCCGTATGCGCATAATCATCATCGGTAAGCTTTGAACGCTTTAATAAAATGTCAGTTTCAGGTGCCTTTCGAATGACCGCAAGGTAAAAATTACTTACCTTGATATTCAAGTCTGTGATTTGACTTAGTAGATTGGTATTTTCGGCCTCCAACTTCTGTAGCTGCTCCTTTTGCTTTTCCGATATAGCCACCAGCTTATTGTGTGCTTCATCTAGTTCAGGGCCATGTTCACTACTAGGTGTCACGCCATTGGAAGCGGATTGTTCCTCTCGTTGTCCGGATGCACTGTCGCCGCCAGGCCGCTGGGGGCCTAAAATATATTGCTTCTCCAGTTTGGCTACCGTCAAACTCCGTGCACGGTCCAGCTTCTTCTCGGCTACCATATACCGTAAGGAGGCTTCTTCTAGGCTCTCTTCTAATTGCTGTTTTTCGGATAAAGCTTTCTCAAGTTCACCGATAGTAGACTTCTCTTCTGCCAGTTTCTTAGCGAGCTGACTCTGCAACTCTGATACTTCGGGCTGAGCCTTAGGCGTATTGGTAACAAGGCGAGAGATAATGTCACGTATATCGTTTGACCGTGATTTGAGATGTTTCTCAAAATTGCCAACATCATCGAATAAGAGAGAACTCTGGAATGAGGGTCGGTCTCCCTTGGTATCCTCCGCAGCGCCCAGGAGAAGTTTGACCTCATCGATCAGCTTTTTAGAATTGTTAGACACTGACACCGCTAAACCAAGGTTACTTGTTTACAAACCTGATTATACCAGGTGTCAATGACACGTAGGTGTTCATTGTGGCGAGTGGCAGTTTTTGACATATCCTTTAATTTGGCCTCCAAAGAGACCTTCTCACGCTTATATTCCTGCATCTGGCGCCATATCGCATCCTTCTGGAATCGCTAGTATAGGAATCAAGTATTAGTAATGTAGCGTAACGTAGCCAACGACATGGCGGGATCCATGCTCAAGGACTACCCAAGACCCCCCTGGCATGATTGAGATCCTACGCCGGCTGACACTAAACTTACCTCCAAGTCATCTTTCCATGGCATATCAGCATCTGGGTGAGGCTTGCTACCACCATTGACAGACGTTGCTTGCTTCTTCAATGGTGGTGCCGAATCATTGTGATCAGACGTGGCAGCTCTCTTCCGGTCTTCCATCTTGACAAAACCGGACTCGGAGGATGCGACGGGGGATGCTTCGACGGCCGGCATCAGTGGCTAAAAAGGCATAAGGAGAGAAAAGCCGTCACCACTGAGCAGCAACGATCTGGTAGTAGGAGCCGTAGCAGTATCCGACCGTGGGAAGAGGGCGACGTTGGTCAGGTTGGAGAGATGAAAACAGTCGAGATAAGCAAGATTGGTTGAATCCAGGAGGATTTTCGGCCTGGGACTTACTTAGTGTCCTAGCGCCTCCCACGTGACTGCGCCCACTTTCCCCAGGAGTTCAAGGAACGGCGGCATCTAGACTTTTGTCTGCATAACCTGTCATCCATCTGCCTCGAGTCCTACTGACTTCCATTGTCAACGGACAAACACTTGTACGGTCTCTACTTTCCCTCTCCCGCCCTCAGCTATGACTGAAATCCGTGACAATGAAGTCCTTCTCGAGTTCTGTAATTAGTAAGTTCTTTTGCGCGACTGCACCCCTCCGTCAGAATTGTGTTCTTTGCGCTAATGACTTTCAATTATAGATAAGTCGGGCAAGAAGTTCGCCCCTAAGGCGCCTGCTCGACGCGCTGCTCCAGCTCCGGCTGCACCTCTGAGAAGACCTAGCGTCACCTCGCAGGTGTCGGCTTCTCAAACTCCCCAGCCACCCACACAGACTGCAACTCCCGAACCTGCCCCTCCTGCTTCTACCGCCGAGCCTCCTCCTTCTCGTGAAACGTCAGCTCCAGACTCGTCGGCCCTCCAAGGACAGGATGTGGCGTCAACACCCCAGCCCACTGCCACTGTCAGTGCGACGGCGATTCCAATTCCTCGCCCAAAACGGAAGCCTTCTCTCTCCACATTTACCATTTCACAGCCGCCTAGCGCAACCCCCACTGAACCCACGCGACCACTATCAATAGAAGTGGCTCCTGATGAGCAAAGGGAAGATCAAGTTTCTGTAGAGGAGCTTCGAGCCTCCGAGCATCGAGTGAACAAGGAGCCGCCTCTGACCGCCGAAGCTCGTCCTTCCAAGCGTCCAAAGGTGGTCGCCGAACCTGTAACCTCAGCTCTGGAAGCTCAGCTGCCCGCAGAAACCCCTCACCTAGCTACTCCGCCAGCGACGCAGATCTCAACGATTGAGGAGACTACGGAAAGTCGGGATACCACCGAATCGCAGCCTCCGACCGATCAAAATCCAAACACGGCAAAATCAAGGAAACGAAAGTCGTCTAAAGTTGTCAATGGTGGAAATGCAACGAACAGAACAAGGGAAAGGAAACCTCGGGCGCCTCGTAAGAAGCGTGAACCGACCCCTGAGGGCTCTGATCTTGTACAAATTGCTCCTGGTATTGTCAAAATGTCGGAACTGTGCAAGGATCTACGAACGGGGAAGATATCCAAGCGAGAAACCGAACTACGCCAAATGGAGCTAGTCGAGTTGGAACGCAAGCAGAAAGTACAGCAGGAAGGAGAGAACCCTGAGCAGACGCCTATCAAGGAGAATGGGAATACAGATTCTCCAGCACTGGAGACAGGGAATTCAGGCGATCCAAAGCCACAGAATGGACCGGTCATGAGAATCGTGAACGGAGAAATCGTGCTCGATACAGCATCGCTGGAAGTCGATCGTCATGCGGACGCTGCAAGGAACGCTGGAGACCTGGAGGATGTTGTGGAAAACTCACTTACTCGGAAAGTGAATCAGGCGTCTTTTGGAAAGCGCTCTAAGACCGAGTCATGGGACGAAGAAATGACGGATCTATTTTACCGAGGCTTGCGCATATTCGGCACTGACTTCATGATGATCAGCAAACTATTCCCTGGAAGATCCAGGCGCCAGATAAAGCTGAAGTTCAACAACGAAGAGCGGCGTGACCCGGGACGGATAAAAGATACGCTGCTAGGACCGACGGAGTCGATTGACATTACGACCTACTCAGAGATGACCAACACCATCTACGACGATCCAAGGGTAATCCAGGAAGAACTAGATGAAGAGAAGAAACGGATCGAGGATCAGCATGCTAAGGAAAAGCAGGCTCAGGAGGAGCGTGTTAACAATCCAAATGGTGCCCCGGATGCTAACCGACCTCCAGAGCATAGCCAAAACAATACTGTGGCCGTTAAGGGCAATCGCAATGGCAGGAAGCAAGCCGCTAAGAATATGGGTGGTGGAAACGAAGAAATCCTTGGCTCTATTGATGACTTTTCTTGAAATATATGGCTTACCCTGTTGAAATGATTTAGACTGTGTTGGCTTCTAATGTGATAGTGATGATGATAGGCGTTTGCGGCGTTCCCAATATCCATAATCGGTGTTGTTGTTACCGTGGTTGGCCAGGAGTTCAGTCATGTTGCTGCTTGCTCTACCTTTATATCCGTGTCTTCTCTTTATCGTCTACCCGCCTAGGCACCGTTTACACCGGTATTGTCTGGTCCTTTGCGGGCTATGGCCCTAAAGCTGCATGGCTCTTGGGCTGGATGCCTCGTTGTCTAGCGTGGTTTAAGACAGATTACTAGAGTATATAACTTATTGAGCAAGAGAATTCAATCATTGTGACTAACGTTGCAAAGTATCACCGACGCCTTGTCGAACCAAACCCTGTGCTAGTAGTTGGAGCAGAGAACTGAGGCGAACGAGACCGCGAGCTGCCCTCGCCAGGATCATAAGCATTATTCCATCTGCTATTGGAAGTCGTTTGTCGGCTAGCAAAAGAAGATCCATGACGACTGCCGCTTCTTCTTCCGTACTCATAACCGGCCGCAGCACCACCCAGCGCACCTGTCCAGAAGCCCGGCCTCCAGCCCTGCCTAGTGGACGCCGATGAAGAGGAACTAGTATCCGGACAGCTGGTATATGGTGGTGGAGGCCCTGGATAGGGACCTCCACCGCCGTTGTCACCACCGCCTCCGCCATGACGATATGTGCGACCTCTTCGGTTTCCTTGCGACCGGGAACATTCTTGACACAAAGCCCACAGGATCACAATGAAAACCACAGCCATTAACGAAAAGAAGAGGAGATCTCCCAAAAAAGCCATGCTGCCAAACAATCCATTATTCGATGGCGTCCCAGGCCGGGTTTCTTCGCGTACACGGCCAAATTTCTGCTCTCCCAGCTCCGTCAACAGTAGTCGGTACTCTACGCCACAACTGCCTTTCAGTACCCATTTGTCATCAGCGTTTCGGTATCCCTCGCAGACCACGTCTGTTGAGCCAAGTTTGAACTCTTGAGGTAGCGATGCGGTACAGGTCCACTGGACGTCTTCTTCATCATAGTCGTAACCTGCGTTGGTGCATCGCATCACATCGATGGGATACATGTCGCAGATCCTCTGTGAGGGTCCAGTGCATGTTAGTTGAGGTATGGGATCGACACGGCGAGCAGTGGTGAAACGATTTCCATGCAGAGTCAACATCTGGACTCTGGAGAGAAGTATGGCATTGTTGCCTGGGGGTTTCTCTGGGTATCTACCATCGGAAAGGACAGAAATGGGAAGGAGAAAAAGAAGGAAGGCCTGTAGAATCATTGGATACATTGGATACATTCGATACAGTCGCAATTGAGAAGAAGTGGAGCTTAAGTTGTATGATGATATGTGGTACTTGTATGGATGGAGTTACACTGTGGTGGCGTGTTAAGTTGATACTACCGGCATCTTAATAAATGTTGACAGCTGTCATTATCCACCGTCGGAAAAGAGAACAAACAAACCTTCTTAGAAACCAAAAGACAAGTATCTAGTAGCTTGGTTTTTGTTAATTTTTTTTTTTCTCTTTTTTTTCTTTCTTTTTTCCATTTCATTGTTTTGGTCACCATCTGGAAGAGAAAATTTGATTCGCCTTTTGGGCGATCATCAATAATACCTTAGATTAAATCTGACACTAGTCCCAACTCATCCACCAGCTAAATTAATGATGGAACCTCCGTCACTTACTTGGAAATTTACTTGCAGCGGAAATCACCAAAAAAAAAAAACCCTCTTCTTCCACCTCTCTTCAACAACAACAACAAAACACCGCACTTGACTAGTGCTAATACGGTGATGGGTAGTGAGTAGTCTTTGAGGTTTACAGTGGCTGAAAGATGACATTTCAGCAAAGTGCGCTCATATCCCTTTCTATCCACATCGTTCACTAATCGTGACGATTTAGATGAACCCTCGCCTGTCCCGGCTCAATCCTCGTACGGCATTGCAATTTATGCACTAACATTTGCTCCGATATGATAGCTAATGATGTAAGCTAGTCTATCCTTCACTCAGGGGTTTCTTCTAGGACAACTCTCCGTGGTACTGTTGATCGGTGCCTTCATCAAGTTCTTCATTTTCGGCGAAGCTCCTCCACCGCCGTCCCGCGGTCTCTCTCACCGCGCTTCAACCCACAGACGTTCCAATTCGATTTACACCATAACCCCCAATGAGGGAAATTCTAGGTCGTTGAGAGAAAAACCATCCACTTCTAACGTTCTTCGTCCAGTGCCGTCTTCCTCCACAAATACTCGATCCATCCTGCGGAAAACCTACTACAGTGCTATACCTACAAACCCATCGGGAAAGCATGGTCGTCACAGAATCCATCATTCCTCGCACCAGCCAGAATCATTGGATTGGTTCAATGTATTGATAGCTCAAACCATTGCCCAGTACAGGCAAACGGCGTACTTGTTGAAGGACGACCCGACATCCTCGATACTCAGTTCGCTAACCGCGGCATTGAACAACCCAGAAAAGAAGCCTTCCTTCATAGACAAGATCACAGTGACGGATATATCTCTAGGAGAAGAATTTCCGATCTTTAGCAATTGTCGCATCATTGCTGTGGACGATCCTAACTCCGACGGTGGAAGGCTCCAGGCATTGTTGGATGTCGACTTGAGTGACGACAACCTCTCTATTGCTGTAGAGACTTCGCTGTTATTGAATTATCCCAAACCATGCTCCGCCATTCTTCCAGTGGCGCTCTCCATCTCCGTTGTGCGGTTTTCGGGGACACTGTGCATCTCTCTTGTCCCTGCATCCACCCCTCCCCTTCACACACCGTCACCCTCACCCTCACCCCCCACAGCAGATGGGGCTGCGAATGCCCGGAAACAACCGACAAATGGGCCAAAAGACCCTGCTCAAGAACCCGCTAACGCAGAAGAAGAGTCTCCGCCGAAAACCAGCCCGAAGAGCAACGTCGCGTTCTCATTCCTTCCAGACTATCGACTTGATCTGTCAGTACGATCCCTGATTGGCTCCCGTAGCAGACTCCAGGATGTACCCAAGGTTGCTCAATTGGTTGAAGCCCGTGTCCATTCGTGGTTCGAGGAGCGGGTGGTGGAGCCCCGAGTTCAAGTGGTAGGCTTACCAGATCTCTGGCCCCGCATGGGCCGGACAGGTGTGAGGACAGGGGAGGACTCTGAAACCGGCTCCAACGCAGCACCCCGGTCCGCCATGTCCGCCGACATGAGCAATCCACTACGAGCCGATGACATCGGTAGAGAGCCAGAGGGCTTGAGGTTCCGAGGACTAGGAGCACGGCTACCGTTCGACAGTGTCTCACGAACGCGTAGCTTCAATATTGAGACCGGAGGCTTTCGCAGCCGCAGCATGACCCGAGAGGGGAGTGCGGGTGGCATCAGCGACGGCTTTCAAATGCCCGGCACTTTACCTGGAGGTGCGGCCGCAGACTAATGGCTTGATTTTGCTAATGTATACTAACCTACGTTTTCATAAAGAAGATCTTTTTGCGTAAGGAGCGCTTTCTGTGTACCACAGGCGCATACGGAGACCGAATTTTTGTCATGAATCTCATTGCTTTGGTGTATACACAATTAGTCGTCAATGTAATCATACCAATCACTTGGAAAGATAGAGTTTATGGGGCATATCGAGTCACCCTAACGTTAATGCCTTCCCCGTCTACCTGGCAGCCACTGCTGAACTGCCGAGAGTTTCAAGATACATCTTCCGGTGTGGGTTGGTATCAACCTCTTCACTGCGGTTCAAGGGCGTCCACTTAGGCTCTTCCTTGAAGAGGCGCATAGCCTTGACATACTGCAGGTACATGATCAGAGGACTGGAGGAACTCAAAAAAACCAGCATGGAACTCACATTTTTCTCGTCGGTTGTGAATCGGTGATAGATACCGGCGGGAAGAATGAGCAGGTCATCCTTGCTGAGCTGGATACGGACCCATTCATCTTCCTGGCCGCGCACATCGAAGTAACCCTCACCGTCGCGGATGTACCGGATTTCCTCATCTTCGTGAAGATGCTCAGCGAAGAAGATCTTCACCTTCGACTCGTACATGTCGCCCATGGTTTGCGGGGAAACGCACACCTCATCACGGTTCTTGTAACCGCGCTCCTCGGCCAACGCATTGACAGCCTCGACCTCAGGGCAGTAACGGTAGAAAACACCGATGGAGGCGAGGTAATCTTCGGTGACAGAACGGCCGGAGTCGTGGGGCTCGCGCTGGTCTCCCTGTTGCCAAGTTGGCTACCGTCTCTCTGTCGCAACCATGGCGGGGTTGTTGAACTTACCGGCTTGTTGTCGTACCAGTATGCCTTCATCTTGGCCTGTGGATTTGATATTGTATCAAGGAGATGGTATGGAAGGAAGCTTCAGTTCCCAGTGGAGAAGATACTTCAGAAACAGAGATGAGCAGCAGAGGATGAATTCAGAAAAAAAGGTCCGTAGGTCAATGAGAAAACCGAGCCTCGCGATTGGCCAATGTTAAGAGGCGTTGATGTGGATTTCAACTCGGATCGCGATCCTGATACGATTTTCGGCCCCCTTTTTTTCAACACAAAAAAAACCATCAAATTTATTAAAAATCATTATTTTTTCATTAATACAGGCTTATTTTAAAGCTGAATAATTACCTAAAATAGATTAGTAAGATAGAGGCTATAATAGATTATTTAACTAATCTAGTTTTTTTTTACTTTTTAGAACCAAATCTTCAAACATAGTATCTCCTAAGTATACAGAGTATTCTTATCTAGTAAACAGCCTCTGCCTTCCTTACCCGAATGGCTTAATAAAATACCCTATATATCTAAATATAAATATAATTATAAGATAACTTAGTAGTCTTCAAGTTCTTTAAGATTATCACTTAGCTCTATTAGTGTATCTAGTATATTAGAACTTAAGCTTTAAAATTATTATCTCTCTGATATTGAGATATCTAAAGATCTTAGATTTAAAAAGATACAGAAAACCTATCTCACTGACTTTATAAGTTTTATTAAAGTTACAGCTCATTACTATAGTATTTCTTATACTATCTTATACTATTACAAGGATTTTAATAGGGTACGAACTGGCAGAACTCTTATAGACAGTCAGAGCTCTCCACCACTCAGCACATTCTATTTAGTGTAGAATGTACTCCGTAGAACAGTGGGTATATATATCAGAATATCCGCGAAAACATAGTTGTCATATAATAATAGTAGATAATAGTAGATAGATAGTAGATATCTATATAAAAATGAGATCTCGCAGTCTACACCTCAGCTGCCTGATTTAACATAGGATTTTAAACACCGGCTAGTACAGATGATCAAAACACGTTGGAAGATTTAATAGTTAATTCGCAATTACAGTATATTTTATAGTAATTTTAACTTCGAATTCAATGATATTTTTAATATAAAAATCAAATATATCGAAACATTGCCTAAATAACCTCTTTTTTCTAAATTCCTGAGGGTTTCGCTTGATTTTTGCGCGTTTTCGGTGTATCAGGATCGCGGTTGAAATCCGCATCAACGCCTCTAACGGGTATAATCCCTTGTCACGTGATGCTTAATAACCAGATTTTCTGTTTAGTGATTGTCCGGAGACTTGGAATTCTTTCTACGCTCTGACTCTTCCCCTTCCCCCAGCTATCTATCATCATGGCTTTTCGGGCACGGTCAGTGGCTCTTATGCGACGGGGCCCCGGCTCTCACTCACGGCTATTTGACTTAGCTCGTGGTCTGGCCACTGTTTCCGATAGCTCACGGTATGCTTTTGTCTTTGTCGATCACTTCTCTTTTCTTCTTATGAAACTAATATCCTTGATATAGACCATATGACGTCGTCGTTATCGGAGGTGGACACGCTGGTTCGGAAGCGTGCGCTGCTGCTGCTCGATCAGGCGCTCGCACGGCATTGATCACCCCTTCGCTCTCTAACATTGGTGTATGCTCGTGCAATCCGAGTTTTGGAGGCATCGGAAAGGGCACAATGATCCGGGAAGTTGATGCAATGGATGGTGTCGCGGGACGTATAATCGACAAGGCGGGTCTCATGTTTCGGATTCTCAACAAATCGAAGGGGCCTGCAGTTTGGGGTCCTCGCGCACAAATCGATCGTGATCTGTACAAGAGATACATGCAAGAAGAGCTCCTTGCAACTGAAGGATTGAGCGTTCTAGAGGGCAAGGTAGCGGATATAGTGGTGTCCAAGGAGGGTGTGGAGGATGTGCCAGGCACTCAAGGCAAGATTGTTGGGGTGAGACTAGAGTCCGGGGAAGTTATACCTACTAGTCGAGTGGTGATTACAACGGGAACCTTTTTAGGTGGAGAAATCCATATCGGAATGACCGTATATCCGTCAGGCCGCATGGGTGAAGCTGCTACCTTTGGACTAAGCAAGTCACTCCGTGAAGCTGGTTTCCAACTTGGTCGTCTGAAGACTGGGACTCCTCCTCGACTGGACGCGAAGACAATTGATTTTAAATCCCTTGAAATCCAGAAAGGCGACTCGCCACCGCAACCATTCTCCTACCTCAACAATACCGTTCAAGTTGGTGACGAAGGCCAGCTTAACTGCTGGATGACCCATACAAACGAGGCCTCCCACGACATTATCCGTGCCAACTTGGACAAATCCATCCATATTCGTGAAACGGTCAGAGGACCGAGGTACTGTCCTTCTCTTGAATCGAAGATCATCCGCTTCCAGGACAAAAAGCGACATCTCATCTGGCTGGAACCAGAGGGGTTTGCGCCTAACGACGTTATCTACCCTAATGGAATCTCTATGACTGTCCCGGAAGACGCCCAGTTCGCCATGTTACGTACTGTTCGCGGGCTGGAGAACGTGCGCATGCTTCAACCTGGCTATGGAGTGGAATACGACTATATCGATCCTCGCAACCTGTGGCCTACCCTAGAAACGAAATTGATCAGCGGTCTTTACCTTGCCGGTCAGATCAACGGAACAACAGGATACGAAGAAGCCGCGGGACAGGGTATTATAGCCGGTACCAACGCTGGTCTATCTGCTCAAGGTCGGCGGCCCCTCACAATAACGCGGTCGGACGGATTCATCGGGATCATGATCGACGATCTCATCACAAAGGGTGTATCCGAACCCTACCGGATGTTCACGACGCGGAGTGAATACCGCATTTCCACTAGATCAGACAATGCGGATCTTCGTCTAACACGAATGGCCCGCAACGCGGGTGTCGTCTCGGACAAACGCTGGCGTCATTTTACCGACACCGAGGCGCAAATCAACGAGCTCCAGACTCTCCTCTCCAACACAAGAATGCCTTCGAGCGCCTGGATACGCAAAGGTTTCAAGACCCGAGTAGACACCTCCATCCGTTCAGCCCTGGACCTTCTCTGCCTCGACGAAGTCGACATAGACGCGTTAATCCCGTACATCGAATCCTCCTCAGGAAAGGTCTACACGCCCTCCTCGTTTGCTCCGGAAATCCGTACCCGCGTTGCTATCGAGGGTCGCTATGCGCCACACGTCGCACGGCAAGAAACGGCGGTCCGCAAGTTCCTGCAGGATGAAAGTCTCCTCCTCTCCCCTGATTTGGATTACTCCAAGGTCCAAGGCATTAGCATGGAAGAGAAACAGGCACTCGAACGCGTTCGTCCTGTCAGCCTGGGTATGGCTAGACGTATCGAAGGTGTCACACCCGCAGGTGCCCTGCAGTTACTTGCACACGCCCGGAAGCCCGGTACACCACGTGCAAGTCAAAATCTAGAAGAAACTCCGGACGACATTCTGGAACAAGCTCCTTGAATTGAGAACTGAATCCGGTACATAATTACATGTAAATTACGAACACACAGTTTGCTTTATCCTTGAAATTCAGCGGCAAATGCACCAGGCGCAGTGAACGGGTTAGGGCATGGGAGTCAGATACTAATGATAGGGTTTGCATCCGCCTTTTGGGCTCAATACTCTTTGTTGGGGAATATGTATATTATCTGGCGTTATTTTTTGTTCTCAAGACTTCATTTTCGGCTGTTCTGATGGGTCATGCCTATGTATGTATGTATGTATGTATTGGAATTACCTCATCTCACCAATGTACATTCACCCTACAGATAACGCTTTCAAGGCAGCTCATGCCACTCTATATCCCCCTAGTACTCACTCAGAAAGAAATGGGGTCTTCGTTAAAAGTACCAAAGGATAGGAGCTACACAGGGAGGGGGAATACACATATGCGAACTGCTCCCTTTGTTCTCTAAATGTAAGATAGATACTTCAAAAAATATATAGAACATGCATGAATAAGATATATCAAGATCAGTCAGACTTCTTCGCAACATTAGTGCTGGCCCGGGCAATGCGTTTTTGTATTTCGGCCTTTGATAAGATCTTCACTGCGTCTCTGGAGAATATGTAGCTCATTCCGGACCAGATGGTGGTAGCTGCGACGAGGTATCTAGTTTATTTTGTTAGGTAGGGGTTTGAGCAATAAAGAAAGGATGGTGAGAAACAACGCAAATTCTGCGAGAAAAAAAAAAGAAAAAACGTACAACAGCCGGGATTCGCTGGTGGTCACCCACCCAACTACTAACCGGCCGGCGTGTGGCTTAAGTACGGCTGAGCGGACGGGAAGCCCTGTTCTCCACACCCTATGGTCGTACGTGCTAGTTTATGCTCCGAAAGAACTTATACTGCCCGCTTGTGCTACTTCTCTTCCAACAGAACCATTTTCAAAAGGCAAGAAGGGTGAGAAGGGGAGGACGAGGTGCAATTCCACTTACTGAAATCCAATCATCGCTTCCTTGAGGTTCCATGCGTCTATGATTGTCTCCGGGACAACAGGCAATGCGATAGCGCTACCCACAAGTAGCAGCTGTAGGGCGGTGTTAATCTTGGATATGGTCGTTGGTTTTACTTCCGCAGAAGGAAGAGAAAAATCCCAATACCGCGCCATGGTTTTTGGTGGGGGGAGAGAGATCCAGCGATAATAGATCGCGGACAATGCGAGACCAATATCACGGCCGAGGATGATGACGGCGAGCCACACTGTTTAAGCGAATTGGTATTGCGATACAGATCGACGTTTTCTCCATCGCAGTAGGGGATGACTTACCTGGAATGGATCCGTTGACCGCTAAACAAGCGACTCCGATGGTCATCAGCAGCTTATCAGCCATAGGATCGATGATCGTCCCGACAACCGTCTGAAGATTATATCGCCGTGCAATATAACCATCAACAAGATCGGTAATTCCGGCATACGCAAATAGGGCCAACGCGGCCTGGTGATAGTCATGGACGAGAAAATACCCTACTAGAGGGGCCGCAACCAAGCGAGTGAAGGTGAGGATATTGGGAACCGTGTAGATGTTCTCATGACTTGAAGGTAGGGGAATGCGAGAAAGAATTGGAGACTTTTTTGAACCAGATTGAGATCTTCTATCACTTAGTTCTCATGAGGCGACGAATCAATCGGAAGTAGAAACAAGTTCTTGAAGAAATGCAGTGTAGGGATAAGACGAGACAGTACTAGATTACCTACTTTTGAGCACCGGTCTGATCAGAGGGCTTTTCAGTGGCATGCCACCTCCTTTGATGGCCAAGGCTTTGGCTCCATTGAGACTCCAAACGTAAAGCTATGCAGCTTTTGCTGTTCAGGGATCTACGATTCGGTCAGACAGGTGTCATTTTCAAAACCCTGTTAACATAAGTGAAAGACATACTTGCTTCGTAATAAATTCGATCGACTAGCCACTGTGAAGACCGATGAACTGCGAAGCTCCGTTCGAGGACCGGACCATCTTTCCCGCACGAAAGTGCTGCCTCCGAGGAATGGAAGACGTGTGGTTCCACCGAACAGACGAGCATAATGTCTAGGCACACGAATAGGTACCAACACAGAAGATCTGGCTGCCATAATGGAATCTGAATAGCAAAAGGCAACGAGATAATGAAAGACTCAACGAGTGAACTGTAATAGACACGGAAGAAGACCTGGGAAGCAGCTTCCACCGAGGAAAAGGAATGTTTGGTTTGAAAAGGTTGCTCTACTTTGAGCATAAACAGTAGTATACAGCTTCGATATATTATCAAAAATTCAAAGCAGTCAGTCCATGAAGTTGTATCACCGTGTCAAGCTTAAAAGGCCAAGTCATATGAAGACGATAGACAGTGCTGGGGCCAATTCAAACTCCATTCCCTGGTCAACAACGAAAGCCGAAAGTGGATTCCAGAAATGAAAGACGTCAAAGGGACCCTTGGCGATCGACAATAGTCCAAGCTATCCGAACGGCAACCGAATCGACGGGGATGAGATAAACTCTAGTAATACTTACTGAAGTCGATCACCGACTTCCGCGACTCCAATCCCAGGGTAACTCTCCAGGTCAGCAGGAGCGCGAATAACAAATAGACCAGGCAATTGCCATCTGACGTTGACTTGGATGCAATTATCTCGGGAGCTGCCACAGAATAGATAGTCGAAAGGAAAAGAAGAAATGGGAAGCTATACAAATCGAGGCTCGTGATTTGAGGAAAACCTCTGCGGAACAACAGTTGATCCGGGGCATCATGTGATGGAGCGGTTTTCGTTTCGTAGTGTACAGAATACGTACAGAGTACAGAATACAGAGTACTTTACTTGTACGGAGTACGTCAATGCATAATACTAATCATTAGACTGACAAGAAATAGTCAGAAGAAGAAAAAAAAAAAAAGGAAAATAGAAGCACCGGTTCAAGATCTTCAGCTGACTCGACGCAAGGATTAAGTTCATCTGCTCTGTTGCATCAGATCAACTCTTGGTTGATACGCTGTTATAGTGTTATAAATTCGCGCAAGTATATACCATCTGACTTCCCTCACCTGATTAGTACTGGTAATAAGAGCAACTTGAAGCTGTCCAAATGACTTCACCAATCGAGGCAACACGTATAGAATGCCTTTACCCCGGACCTTTAAGCTACTTCCCCGCTATAGTGTGTTACCTTATGGATAATTATACTACTTTATGGGACTTTATTACTACTTTAGTGTGGGGCTATGGGATGAGAGTGAGAATCCGGAACCCTTTGCGATGAGGAATCTGAATATGGCCATGGTTACTATAGATCGTCTGGCAGCACCAGCATCACCGGAATCTACATCGCCTTCAGTATCGAGACGGCCGAGTGTACCGAAGGAGAATCCACCAACGGGACTATCCACAGACCCTAATTTGGCCAACCCACGCCTGATGATTAACGGAGCTTGTATTTATGAACGGCATCTGCCCGGAGACGCCTACATTATGGCCCACGTGCAGCGCCTGCAACACGGGTTCTACTCGAGCCCGGCCGTCTCAGATCAAGACTTTGACCACGTTGATTTCCTGGGTATCAACTTCGTCTTCCACTCGCCCAACACCCTTACCCATCGTTTCAAGGCGGCGACCATCCGTGTCTCGATCCACAGAATGCATTATAATTCTGATTCCCTTTCCACGTCGCAAAACCTCCACACCTACCGACCCAGAAACCCCCGGTTTCTCATGCATGCACCGCACCTCCTGTGTGGAGCCGTCTCACCCGAAACGCTCCAATGGAACTACAGTCTCTCCGGATCACTCGGTGTGGCACAGCTCCCCCTCCTGGCCAGTATCTCGCCCTCCGGCGGCATGAACGGACGGTACCGACGGTACGAGATGATGATGATCCAGGGCTCGGTCCGGTCATTGAAGAGTCCACGCGGATCGAATTTCGACGTTGAAGCAGGGGAGATCGTTTGGTCGCTGGAAGAAAACAATCTTCAGCGATCTGGTTTGCCACGGGAATTCACATTCGCCATGCTGATCCAGAAACCGCGTGCTGATAGCCGAATACACCTCGCTCTAGATATCGACCCGGTTCTTCAATTCGGGTACTTCACCTACCCGACATGGTGGCTGGATCTCCCGGGCTATAAACCGGTCCCACGACGGCCGGTGGACTTTCGAGTTGAAGTTGGGCAGCGCTTTGAGCCCATCATGCCAAAGAAGGGGTTCAACTTCGCCACGTTGGAGAGCTCGTTGGACGACTATGTACAGATGCCAGGGAGGAAGTTCATCAACGGTGTAAGTCCAACGAGGCACTGATAGAAAGGCACCAATTGGATGACTTCGTCAAAGTACTATGAAGCTCACATAAGACCGCAGATACCTCTAGAAGGTAGAATCAGTCAAGATGACAACGAAATCCGCCACGACTTAATAACACGAGACTTCAGCATGGTTGAGCCAGTTCGGAGTATACCCCAACAGCGTATGCCCAGCGCCGCTGCAGGGAAAGTCCCGGGAAATCGAAACGGAGTTAGCCACATGATGCCTATCTTCGATCCGGGGTCACTCTCCATTCAGATTCTGCTCGACAGTAGCAACGGCCATAGCAGCCAGCGTGCGTCGCATCTTTCCGCACTGCAATCGAACAGCAGTATTGCGAAAGAACGAGATAAAGCTCAACCCCAGACCCCTTCTTCATCTTCCACAGCAGCTATGCGGGATAAACGACCATCACCACAAACCAGAAGAGTACAGATTAAACGGCACGCATCAGACAGTCAACCAAGCCGACGCAGTCGAGGTCCTTAGATTCGCTCTCGCGTCACAAGATCGCCTTTCCTCCGTACCCTCCACCCCCAGCATATGTCCAGTAGAATGACCACCTTACTATTTACATCAATATATCCCCCGCATCAAAGCACATAGTCGCAAACCCTAATCCCAGACCACAAGTAAAAGGAAACTATAACCCAGGCTACATAGTCTATCAAAGTATGTATTAACCAACCCCCCTTCTCTACACCCTACCTTAATCTTAATCCACTGAAGATGCACCCCCCCCTCCAAAAAAAAAGGCACTAAGTCAAAACCCCAAAGAAAAAGAGCTAAAAAAGAAAAAGAAACCTATTTGAAACAAACCCCAAACCAGGCTGACCTGGCAGTACCCCGCCCTGCGGTAAATCAGCCCATTGAGTCTTAGATGTTCCTAAACCCCACTACGACCAATGAAAGCCGGGTCCATGATCCGCACCCCAGAAACGGTACTTAATTGCCATGCGAACGCACGTCATTGGATAGGAGCCGAGTGCCCCACTCGGGATAAATCGCAAGGCCCACAGCCATCCAGACATGATCTGCAGCCCGCGGTAATAGTACTAGGTATTAAGTGATTAACTTAAATAGAGCAAGTAAGAGACATGGGTGTGCTTCTTGGGTACGTAACTTAGCCTCACCTAATTTATTTAATTTAATTTCACCTGAACTTTCGGTATGGTTACGAAGGGATGTGTAATACTGTGGCTAACGTAGTTTTTGTTAGGGCGTGTTAGAAAAAGGATGGAATAGAGATACAAATAATTATACTTGAACTGGACCCTACTTTTCCTGAATACCAAGGAGCCGGATATTGATCGAGTCGAACAGAGAACCACCCACATGTGCAAGCCGTGAATTGAAGACAACGGGAACCTTGGGAGCGAAACAAAGGACTTGTTCTTCCATAAAATAAGATACCCACGAAAACCATCCGTCACAAATGATACAAGAGAAGTAAATGTTTCTCATATACATCTCCTGCATGATGTTGCCTTAGCACCCGAAATCATCTTGCAGTCGCCAACGGCCGGGCATGATTGCAGAAGGGCCTTGAGAAAAGACACAGAGTAATGATATCACCAGCTCCTCGCTGAAAATAGCATGAAACACTAGCAGAACAGAGTATAAGAAATGGCAACGCGGATCGGCAAACCAGCGTTGCATCAAACCGGCCGGTGGATCTGCGGCTACCGCGTCCATATACACCATAATTCACGGCGTCCTCCCAAGTAACAGCAAAGATATGATCGTGACGGGTAATAATAGAAAAAGGAAAGGGGAAAAAAAAGATACTACCAAACATAAATACCACAGGTAACCGCCCTAACCGTGCCACCCAAACCGACCCATTGATCATAATCACATTAGAGCGACACGCAGAGAACATTGCTTCAGAGGGGATGAAAAACGAAAAAGGGCCACCCATAGTGGCGGGAAAAATACGAAAGGAGGCTTGAACTAAGAGAGGGAAGGAAATTTGCAGTGCATCACATCATCGTAGGGGGGGAATAAAAAAGAATAACGTCCGAAGAAAAAAAAAACAAGCCACCAGGATCTCCTCTAAGAGCAGTAAATCATCCGGGTAATCATCCGTAGCATATATGCAGAGTCTATTCCCAAATTGCCGCCCTTCTGCTGGTGAGTAAAACCGTATAACATGCGGGAATTAAAAATGAAGAAAGGAAAAAAAAAAAGGGAAAGGCAGTTTGACAGATGCTTATACTTGTGGCTGAGCTGGAGCAGCCGTCGTCCAAGTTGTGACAGGGTAGTTTGCATGAGCGGCTGGAGCGGTAGCACCCACATAATACTGATGTCTGTCACCCCCGGTATAATAAGGGGTAGGAATTGGATTCGACTCCCGACGGGAGATACTAGGGTCAAAAGCCGCCATGCCGCGCTGTTCCAGAGACTGGTGCGATGTCCCATCCAGTTGCCCCGCTAGGCTGAAACTGTTCCCCCGTGAAAATGTAGCTGGAGTGGCAGGGTCCATTGGGGAGGTTGCATCCGTTGCGACGCTTCGCGAGGAAATTGAAGAATTCCTATATGCCGAGGGGCTATGGTCCGAATGGGATCGGTTACGGTCGCTCAGAGAGCTCGGCATGGCCGCGCCCATTGCAGAAGGAATGGACGATGAAAGAGGATTGTGGTTAAGTGCATCGAAGCTCGTCCCATACTGTGCAGGAGTTCGGAACTGCGGATAGTCATCCGGTTTCTGAGGGATCTGAGCTGGGGCAGAAGGAGCAGGGAGATATGGATTCGGAGCCGGCTGAGCGGGGATCGACCCGGCCATTGAATACGCCGTCATCGGCGCCGACTGTGGCGGATGGGTAGCGGCGTAAGGGTTCGCGTGCATGTAGAATTCCGGGTGAGGGTTTGGCATTCCATACCCCGGAGGAGCTACTAGCTGAGGACGGTATCCGTATAACGCATGGGATGGATCGTTCGGATTCTCCATGCCGCCGGTCTCTAGATCATCAATGGGAGCCCGGAAACTTTGCTTTTGGGTCAGCTCTGCTCGGGGCCTGATAAATCGCAGCGAATCAACCATCGACGGCGGGTTCAAGACACCCCTCATTACATCCTCCACGCTATAGTATGATACCAGATGGTGCGTCACACCAGAGACGGTCACACTCATCGTCTTCTTGACCAATCCCGAATCCTTGAAGCCATATGAATCCACCAAGGAGCCAACCAGCGCTCTTTCCACATCTGACTGGTGTGACCTCTCTCCGAACGTGCTTGTGGATGAGGGAGAATAACCTTGACCACCGTTGGTGTCATGTCGTGGATAGGGCTCTCCGGGTCTCGTCGCAGGGACCGGCCGCCGGTTAGCCTTCTTCATCGCTCGCTTCTTCTCGCCTGGCGGAAATGGCTTCTCGAGCTCCCGGTAGACTAAAAAATTGCCCAGAATGCGACTCGGACTCCAGGTGACGCCGTCTGTCCATCGCTTGATGCCGGACGAATTTTCTTCGTAAATAAATACGCTGCCGCTCCGGACTAGGTGACCACGTTCCCGATCGTGAGGTCGACGGGGCACATGGTGCAGAACACCGGTCAAACATGCCTCAAACAGAATTAATGCATCTTGTGTTGTCGCAACATACCCCGTGAAGGTAGGCTCCAACACTGTGGTGGTGCCGTTGACCATTGTTTATGGTGGTTGTAGGTTCGAACCTAGTTCAAAGGGGGCCAGAGAGGTAAAATCGATCAGAGTTAAGGCCACCGCCGATCAAGGTTTCACGCGCTAGACGGTTATTAAACAGAGTAGTGGCTCCCAACCCGCAGAAGGAAGGATGGCATACAAAAGACCCGCGATTTCTCGAATCGCGAGTGTCAGAGATGCACGACTAAGAAAATAAGAATATCCCACTTTGCGACGTAAGCTGAGGAAAACTCGAGGTGAAAAAGATTGGAGCTTGCAGAGATGGGAGATCTCGGGAGGGGGAGGCAAATTTCCTCTCAAGAAAAAGAGGGAACCTCCCGGGGCGAAGTTAAGAAAGGAATGACAGGTTGATGGAGAGTCAAAGCGAACGGTGAACCGTAGAAAAGGGACGATGGTGCAAGTTAAATTCCCCTCCTCTTGACGAGTTGAAGGATCACCCAGACGTGGGCGACCCGGATCGACAGTAAGCACGGGCCCGGCCTTTTTTCCCAAGTCTTTGGTGAGCTGAGGTTGGATCTGGAGAGTATCAATCGCCCCTAGAAATACTGGGTCGACTGGAGCTCTGGTTCCACGGATAGCGATCGGGATCGTATAGTGTTGACTTGTGACTGGACTCGCCCCGAACCAGAGAACTCGCTGCGGGAATTCCAAGAGTTGGGCCTGCCAAACGGGTCAGATGAAACCCTTTTTCTTTTCTGTCGCTCAATCTCTAAATCAGAAGGGAAAGAATCAAATTAAAAACCAAACCAGAGCCGATGGGAAGAGAGAGATCAATTCAGCTTACACTCTGTCGAGACAAG
This sequence comes from Aspergillus coremiiformis, assembly GCA_009193565.1. Taxonomy (NCBI): domain Eukaryota; kingdom Fungi; phylum Ascomycota; class Eurotiomycetes; order Eurotiales; family Aspergillaceae; genus Aspergillus; species Aspergillus coremiiformis. The sequence goes on along the minus strand of ML739095.1, from coordinate 13,051 downwards.
TAACTGAGCTGCTTGGGGAGCCTGGTTCCGGAGGAGGGAATGTAAGCCGATTTTATCCACTTTTTGGGGTTCAGAGCAGCCACCCCAGTACGCCATAAAAAATAAAACGGAAAACGAAACAACAACAAGAATTGTGGAAATATCAGAGAACAACTTGAAACATCATGGAAAGAGAAAAAGGATAAAAAGAAAGATAATATCGAGCAAGATGGGGCAAAGGTTAATAATAATAAAAAATAATAATAAATAAATAAAGATTAGAGTACTCCGTAGGAAAGAAAAGAAATACAATAAGAGAAATTTAAATGATTCACATAGCAGACTGCCTGGTTCCTCAAGGGTAAGGTATCGTAAGCGCTGGTCTTTTTTTTATGAAGGAAATAATAATTTAAAAAAAAAAGATGAATTTTTTTTTAAAAAAAAATTCCTACCCCCTTCCTGATGATGATGACGATCAAGAGCAGGATGGCCCAGGGAAAAAAAAGATAATACCAAAATGAAAAGAAAAGAAATAATAAAATAATAAAATAATAGTAATAATAAAAAAAGAAAGACTGGATGCCGATGAATGGGCGAAAAAGTAAGTCAAACTAACCAGAGCCAGGCTTAGTGCAGGTTTGCAGGGAGGAGCGAGACACAGACTCGGTGACAAGACAACCCAGACCATGAAGAGTGACCGGCGAGTGCGGGCGGGGCGACCCAAAAGTCGTAGGCCCGAGCAGGAGGCAGAGAGGCAGAAAATGAGGATGGGTGGGGTGGGGTGCAACTAGCGATCCCAAGGAGCAGGCAAATCCGCAACAGGTTGATGGTGGATCTTCATCCATGAGGCCATCGTGGATCCATCAACTCCCAAGGGAAAGCTCCCAAAGTCTGGAGGCAACTTTTCGGATGGTATTCTTTTTTTTTTTTTAAAAAAAAAAAAGAGGGAGAAAAAAGAAAAAAAGAACTGGGGCACGTCACAACTTTCACAAACTGGACAGGACAACCAAAAAAAATATATATAGTAAAATCTTCATCCCATGGAGAATAATATAATTTATTCTGCTTGGTGAGAATTAAAATAGAAAAGAAAATACAAGAAATGCCTTAGAAAGAAAGAACATTTACAAGTTTTTCACATGGGAAAATCCGGTTTGAGGGGGACGGAGAAAAAAAAAAAAAAAAAAAAAAAAAAAAAAAAAAAAAAAAAAAAAAAAAAGAAAAAAAAAAAAAAAAAAAAAAAAAAAAAAAAAAAATATAATAATAACAGCAAAAGAGACCATACATCAAATGATTGAGTAAGAGGTAAGAATAATAATAATAATCAATCGAAGAAAAACAAAAGTAACAGGGGATAGATAGACTTGACTTACTCTGAAGAATCCAAAAATCCGCGGGGATGGCAGAAGCAGGTACCCCGTTTCACTGTTTCGGTTTTGGTTTGCTGGTAACTACTCAACCTTAGTTCAGGGAGTAGTAATGACGTCCACTATTCTCTCTTCGGCGTTGCTTCTTGTGATTGATGTATATTTTTCTTAACCCCCCTCCGTTCACGAGACAGTAATGAATGACTCAATCAGTAAAGGCCGGTAGTTCTCTTGAGGGAAAAGGAGGGGGAAAAAATCAAAAGAGGGGGTGCCAGTGGAAATTGACCGGAGATCGAGTTGCTGTTTAGATTGCGTTCGGGCACAAGCCAAAGAAAGAAAAATAACCCCAGGATAAGTCAGAAAGAATATTTAATTTACGGGAACCAGGAGGGATGTTAAAGAAAGGAGATTTAAATTGACCCCAGGAGAGGGAGGTGGCTCTTCGCATTGGGTTTCTAGGTCGGGAATAAACTCATAGATGGGAGAAAGAAGGGGAGGTATGTGCGAGACTTGCCGTGGGAAGGGGGGGAGGGGGG
>ML739095.1:0-11019 GCA_009193565.1 Aspergillus coremiiformis | reverse complement strand
AATAATGGACGATGAAGATGGGATGGATCTAACAGATTATGGGGGTAGCGTTAAGCAAGTAGATGCATACAGTAGGTCAAAAGTCTTGTCGGAGAGAATCCTCTCGGTATGTCTGTATGTCTATTCCTGTCTGTCTAGCATGTACTCCGTACGGAGTACAATACATACTGTTACATCCTATATAATATATATGGAGTGGATTAGATAGGTAGATGGACCGTCGGTAGATAGGTTGTTGTCAATAGATGTACGGAGTGCAGTTGATCATAACGACCTAGACTAAACGAAAAGGGTAACCAGTAACGGTATCCATGATGGAAGGATATTCAAACTAGTCAGGCAATAGTGGCGGGCGACTAAAGTCTAGTAGTTGTCTGGTCGGGGTACATAGCAATAGTAGCTAGTCTGGTAATAGTCAGTCTCCAGTGCCATGGATGCCCAGGGGAAATGGTGGAGCTACTTTGAAGCCCACGAGAATGGGATTGGGGAAAAGTAGAGAAGGAGGGGGCTGTGTGTTGAACCTGCGAAAGAGAATGAGAGGCTGTTTTTTGGGTAAATGGGGGGGAAGGGGGAAAAAATGGAGGCGGGAGAATACCTAAATAATAATAATAATAATCATCATCATCATTATAATAACAATAATAGGTATAGATATAGATATATACTCCGTATATATATATATTTTTTTTCTAAAAAAAAAAAAAAAAGTCAGAAGAACCTCAAAAGGCAGGTGGATATATTTCTGAATCTCATATCTTGGGGTTATTGATGTAGATTTGGGCTTTGATCTCTTTGCTGGATATTCACTATATGATGTATCAAATCATGTATTTAACCTTTACGCACCATACAGATAGAAGAAGATAAATGAAAAGTAGATCGAACTATACAGAACCTATCTTGATTCTTAATCTTATTATCATTATGGTTAATCTGTATAGACTTCTTCTGGTCCCTCTTTTTTTTCACCTAACTATGAAGGAAATAAAAAGTCTGTCAGACTGTCGGTCCATCCATGGATGTATGTACATACATCCATATTAGTAAGAGGTATGTTTGTATATCCAGTACATTCATTGTTCAGTTCTATCCATTCCTTTTACAATCCCTCCCTGCTCCCCTCTTTCAATTCCATCCCGAAAGCGCGAGGGATTTACTTTTAATTTTTAATTTTCTTTTTTTTTCCCAGGAAAAAAAAAAAGACAGTGCCTGGCCCGTGAACATGGACATGATTGAGGGGTTTAACTGCAGGTGGATCCCAGCCATCCAACCATGGCTCCGCCCCTGACGAGAGCTTGAGGACAAAATGATGTGCACCGGTCATCGCCTGTTGGGCAGCCCTTGGCTACTACAATGTTAACTAGTAGGTAATAATGAGTGACAGATCCCACACCATTCCTCTCTTGCCTCACCCAGGACCATTCCCATGGGCACTGATCAACAGTCGTCATATGGATCTCTAACATGCTGTATTGAATGAAACACCAACGCCCAACCCGTGTTTCAACAATGTAATGAGTTCACGTGAATTGAGCTCTAGTGAGGAGAAGATAACGGCTAATTTAATATTTCGAGGAATATGAAACCCTATCTTCGCGGAAAGTTTGATAAATGAGATAGACAATAGATATACATCTGAGGTGAGAAGTCGGGAAGGGCGGGAGAGAAATAAAAGTCTCATGTATCGGAGGTTGTTGTTGTTGTTGTTGAAAACAACGGTCATCTTCTAAGGGCTCAGATCTCTGGAGGAAGACTTACGGATGAGTATTATTGCATAAATGCAATGCGGCCAATTGGCAAAGAAAGGGAGGAAACTAGACTCCATTCAGTCAGTTAGAACTGGACCGTGGACACACTACCGTACCTACACACATGGACTAAGGAAAACTAGACCTCTTCCCGAGGTATCTGGCTGGATGTTGGATGACCACGCCTTACCTCGCGTGTAATCCAATCCCCATCTTCGGAAGATTTTGGGGAAAATGGCGATAGGAAGGGGGTAATTCGTGGCTGTCCCAAACGGGCAAATACGGTCCGAGGCCTGGCGGGGAATAAGTGATCGTGGACGTACGGAGTAGGAGTTTAGACCTACATGGTCGAACGCCTTGGAGGCGTCATCCGCATACACGGTATCTACCTATACTAGTAGTCTTGTAGACAGACTAGTCAGAGACATACTACCTAGTCAGTCCATTCCGGATCAACATCCAGCCAATTCCTTCGCTACTTCTGCTTAGATAGAGGATCGGCCTCGTCAGTCTCCAAGGACCGACGGCGGGATGACACCGCTAATGAGGGTCTGTGACGAGTAGACGGGAAGTCATTACGACCACAGTGCCCGGCACAGCGGAGACAAGTCTCGAAAAAAAGGGGACTGTGCGCAAGGTCCAACCCTACTTGACATTTTTGATTCAAGAGATATTTTCAGTGTCTATATCAGTCCGCGGAAAGTTATGGACGTTGGCACGTTCTTCCCAAAAGGCCCCAAGAAGTTATTTTAAGAACGCGGTCATAATATAATCTCTTACAAATCAGATTTACTCGAGGTTTACTCGGCTTTTCTGTTTTTGTCCTTTTGATGGATTTTCATCTTTATTCTATTTTGTTTTCAATATTGTTCTAATTCTTTTACATTGAATGAGCCGATTGCCAGATTTCGGCAATGCCGAAAGGGTCCATGCAGAGTTGATTTTGCCCGATGACAAATGAAATAAAGGAAAAGAAAGAGAAATACAGACTGTATAGGGCCATTTGTTCCTATTACATTTTGACTGATATACATGAGTATACACTCGTATTCTCGAAGGCAACGGGAAAACAAGTACAGAGTTCGTCTTCTTCCTTCCTTCTTTCCTTCCTTCCTTCCTTTATTATTATTTTTTTTTTTTTTTAAAAAAAAGGACTACCTTCGCCGTTATGTCCAGGGAGTAAAGGAATTGTCATAATACCTTGTTCGATCTAGAGTTTACAGAGAGGAGTTCGTCACTATCTGTCCCTTAATGGAGACTGGAGTTTATATAGGACACTTGCTAAAAACCTTCGCGGGAGATCCTCAGTAGATCGAGGACATAGCCAGTTTGAATTTATCCAGATGGACCGTGTAAGAACCTAAGAGGCTTGGGGGGCATAATATTATGTGTTCGGCCCCAGCAAAAGTTTCATTGCCGTCCTGGACGGCAACGGGGCATTCTTAGTAAGATTATGGAGTCAATAAAGTTCTTTCAGCTCGGCTTGCACCCCGAAAATCTAAAAAGTAGAATCACGCATTTTGAGAGGCTCGGGATCGGTTGGCAGGTCCCGACAAAATGGGCGAACAGCAGAAGATCCCAGTTGGCGCGTGCTTGTCAAAACTTAATTTGGTTATTGAAAGAAAGGTCCTTCGACGGGGGAAAAAAAAAAGAAAGAAAAAGAAAAGATAGATAGACACTCCCTAGGGTTTTCAACAACTATGATGCAGATGTGCAGGCCAGTATGCTTAGATCGTGTTGTAATTTCTCTGCCCAGAAGGATCTGCATTTTTAGATCTAAGCCGAATCTTTGACCATCGACTATCTTTTGGTCATGACTTAAAAGCAGACAAGAATGTGGGTCGTCATGAAAGGAGAGAAAGAGAAAGAAAAGAGAAAGAGATTCTCATCCAATATTGCATCAAACCACATTGGATATTTCAAATAGGGTCTATCGCGTAACAAGGCCATATCCAGCAAGCATAGAATGCACATTCTGGGTCTCGGAGAATGCTTCGTGTTCAGTCGACAGTTCTTCGTATTGAGAACGTCGTACGGATCAGTCCCGATGCCGACCGATTGCCTAATTGGGCGTGGGTTGTCGACCCGATGAAAGAGACGTCTTTATCTTACATGCAGCTGCAAAACCCAGGGGTAAGGAACATGTTGATTATTGGTGGGACAGACATAGAGTGTTGGTCAAGTGTGAACGGCATATGCAACTTCGCAGTATTAGAGCAGGGATTGTTGAAGGCTTTGACAGGGTTCACTTAATCTGGAACAAAGGATCTACTGGAAAGCTGCTAACAATTACTCCGTACAGTATTTCTTATTAACAGCCCAGGAAAGGAATTCATATTCTTCCATCCAGAATATCACTAGTTTGTATTCAGGGGAGGTACTCCGTATCTGTACTTATCTTTCTACATTCACATAAGCTGGAGAAGTTATTCATCTGAAATACCAGCCGAGGCGTGCCCTCCGGTGTGACTTCGCCACGATCAAAATCAAAACCCAATTGATAGGGATGCATACGGACTTGCATCTTCTAGTCCATGGACATTCCATTCCAACTTGCGGGGAAACGGCGGGTATCGTTGTGGCGTGCTAAGAATCTGCCTCAACAAGAAGGAAGGATCTCAACAGTGATTTTGTTCGCTTTTCTTGCCCCTTCGTATTTCAGTTTAGTATTCTTTGAGGAGCCAAGTGCCCTTCTCGTATCCTGATGCCACCACTCCAGTAGTACTAGTAAGTCTTCCCCCATGGTTTCTATATTTTCTTTCAACTTGCGATTCTATGGCACGTCTAGACCCGACCATCCAGGCGGGCTGCGGCCCGTAAATTTGAGGGAACAGAACAGCAAGCGAGACACGCCAGGTGGTCTCTCTATGCCATTCACAGAGAAGAATAATATATAATATATTATTTTATTTCTTTCAGGCTCCATAAATGACACTGGTCGGTGCCGTGTGGATTTGTGATTGGATGAAGCGTCGGGACGGGAATTGTCAGAGCAGATGAAGGAATGGGGGCAAAAGTCATTGAGAGGGGAGGAAGGAACTAGATAGGCAGCGCAGAAATAAAAAATAGATTAAAAATACTTATGGTTAGTATTACGTCCTGACATCTCCAACAGAAATGCCGCATTGGTCAACAGGGCCACCCTGACCTAAAAGAGGCGATCATTGCGTCCCAAAGAATGTCGAACCAAAGTGGCCAGAATGGGGGCGCCGTCAGATAGACACTGGACAGTGGACACAAGTTCTTTGCACAAATACTAGGTAGTATCAACTAGTACTAGCCGAGTACTGTAGAGCAGATCATTGTAATTTTGAGGAAGTTCCCAAGAATTGATTTAATCCAAGAAAAGAATCTAGAGTTAGTCACAAGATAATCTTTCCAAGTGGATGAGGTTAACATGGATCACCGCTCATTGTGTTGGGGTTTAGAGAATAAACAACCTCTCCCCTCCTTTCCCTCCAAAAAAGGAAACAAAACCAAGACAAAGAGAAAGAATTGCTATCATGGATCACATTACAGGAATAAGGATGCAAGATACCAGACAGCATACAGAGTACTCTATACAGGTCTTCTGCATCTTCCAATGCAAGTCGCTCATTATAGTAAACATTCTAAGAGGCCAAGATGAATATGCAAGAGCTCAGAAGTCATATCAGAAATTGGAGTATACAGGAGGTAATCACAGCCAGACAGCACCCTATCAGGTATGTACTGTATGTATGGATGGAGGTACTAAGGTACTCGGGTATGTATGTATGTATGTATGTATGTATGGATGTACATACCTCCATAGGTACTGTACCTTCTTTGGTGTAAGGAAGGTTGTAAATGCTGGATGTAAATTTGTATTTCATTGGGTTAAGGAGACTGCCAATCCACGTTTATTTATTTTTTTCTCCTCTGTAAATGATTGGTTCCTTTTGCTTTCGTTCTTTTCTTTTTGTTTGGAATTTTATTGATTATTTTATTTATTTAATTATTCCCTGGGGCATGGATCTCTCTTTGTTTCTGATTCTACTCCCACCTAGAGAGAACCGGTCGACCATTTCCCCCTTCAAGGGGTGGCCACAGGCACTAAGTGACCCGACATCCAGAGTAGTCCATCCACACAGCTCCGGTCGCCGCCCAGTACTATGTATCTAGTACTCCGTACCTAGTGGATAAGTCATTCCCATAAGCGCTGGTAGGTTCCCAGCTACGATGCATGTACTAGTTATTCCCATCCGCGCCACAGGCTCGTGTAGTGATATGATTCGATTATGGTGGGAACTCAAGACAATATAACAGCTACTTAGGTACGGAGCAGGAGAAAATAATAATTATAAAAAAATAATAGACAAAGGAAGTGCCAATGTCATGGCATCAAATCTATGATTGGTGCGACCGGTTTCATTATCATCTGACTTACTGATTTAGGGCATACTAGATACCACCCGACCCAGTGGACAGCTGGAGCTGGAGGTCACTCCTCTCTCCTCCTTCTCTCCATGTATCTATATCCATTCGGAAGGTCCCTCCCTCACCACTCATTTAATAATAATTATCTCCTATAAAACAACGATGACAGCAATTCTGGCTTGGCACAGACACGGCTGAAAATCGGGAGTGGATTTCATGGCTCTGGAAATTACCGATGACAACGAAAACAAAAAAAAATTGGGGACTGAACGAAGACACTCAAGTGACTGGGTCCATGAGATGCTCCTCTGGGCTATGGGAAATCAAAACCATACGGGGCTAGCGAATTAGGATCATGCTAATCATCCCCTTCTTTTCGTGTTTGTGGTCTCCAATAACAACGATCGGTCGGGCTCTCTCATGTTATAGGACCCAAATCCGACGACGGCTCCACCGATAGCAATAGTTCCGGATAGCGTTTGTCTGGCAGTGGCTAAGCATCGATGCGGAGAAAAAAAAATTAATTTGGGCATTCACATATCTTTCTGTAGCTTCCACTAAGCCAGAGGACTCAATGGCTCTACGATTATCTGCTAGCTGTGTTTTGCCTTGAAAGGAGATCTCCACCGTTAGTGTCGAACATATAGTCCCGACTCCTGGTCGTCTACGGAGTGCCGACAGTTGGATGTACGGATTTGTGATAGAGTCATCATACATCCAGATCGGGAGGAGATGAGGAGCGGGCTTCTTTGGAAAACATCAGGAATAACTTTCCATCAATGAGATGACCGAAGGGAGTCTCCTCGACGCAAGGCAATTCAAGAGCTATTGCAGTCAATCTCCACACGTCGAGGATGTAAGTGTTTGGATGATGCATGCTGTCAGTTCATAAGATTACGAGGATTTGGGACCTTGACCTGTCTTATTCTATCTTTTTTCAGTTGCCGTGCCTTAGTTCTGGACCTGGAGATGGGAACAACACTAACTGTATGTATGTACATACATACATATATCCATGTAACATGGCTTATCTCCCCTGAGGGTTTCACGGCGTCTACCGATTACAAGGGACAACAATTCATCATGATGGCCTGTACCACGACCTCATGTATCATGTGTTGTTCTGTGTGACATTTATAAGCCATTGTCAAAGCCAAAGTATTCTTGCCATAGGTTGTCGACAATTATGCAAGTTGGGATTCTTCCTATCACCGTCGATCATCAACAATGGCCATTTCCCCTTTCCTTTCAAGTAAGCTCTCTGGGATCTTCCGGCTACTTTATGTGCTAGTGCATACATTCAAAGATACGGAACGGGACTGCATACCCGGTTGATCGATCTATTCATGACTTCTTTGTTTTCTTTCTCGGTTTCTAGTCGGGACGTCTTTTGTCCATTCTCATCAATTGGGCACCCAACCTGATATATCATCAATCCTGATAACCATGTGGCTCGCCACGATTTAATTATTGACCGCTAAACTACCCGGATGCTTGGCTTTTTTTCAAGGTCGTACATGCACAAGGACCGATATGGCCAAATAGTGGGTTCGAAATCACAATGCGCGGTTGATCTTGATCATTATATTCCCAATCATGAGGTCTGTGTCCCATCCATGATTCATCTTACTAATCCTTTCTCGTTTGTGACCGGATTGTAGCAACTACGGAGTAAATAGTCCAGTAATTGACCATTCTTTCTCGTTCTCAGTAATGTCCATGCTGCCTGTTGGTGGGCACTATTACTACTAGTGCTAATACATAGTAATAGTGCACAGACAGAACTGGCTTCTAGATCATTCTTTCTTCATGATACCCTGCTTAGTCTAGGTACCGAAACAACCCCCTTGCTTGTCGCCGAGTTAGCTTCATACTATAGACTATTTGGATTTTTTTATTTTCTTTCAATTTGTTTTCTTTTTTCGTACATCTTAGTTTGCTTGTTGACAGCCCCTTTCCTTTTCCCCTTCACTCCACTCCCACAATCTCGCTTCTCCTTTCCTTTCCTTCCCTCCTCCTTTAATAATAGGGATTTCCAATGTCACGTAAAACTCTATCTTAGCAGCAAGCCGCAATTTGTGATGTAAAAATATCCTATGTCTTCTTCCTTCCTTTCGTAGATAAGCTCAAAACAAAAAAAATAATAGTAGTAGTACTCCGTAATAATAACGACAATAACGATCAAATTAAACAAGAAAAAGCAAATATATATGATCCATCCCCCACATAAACATACTGACAGGGATCCGTTTCAGATTACCATGAAAACGTGGCTCTGGCATCTGGGCATGTCTCAACACTACTACCTTTTCGGAAATTACTTCAATAAATGACTCTTAGTTTTAATATATATTTCGTGTTCGTCGTACGGAGTATACCAGCCTCATGTTATATCAGAAACGGAAAGATGGAGTAATACCAGGCCGCCAGCCTGGTTGTACATACAAACCAAACTGTACTCTGTACGACTAGTAGGAGGAATCATCTCGACTGGAGTGTCCTGCCCTAACAGGTAGGAGAGTCAGTAATGGAAGGATGGAGGGGACCGCACCTCATACGACGACGAAGAAAAGGGTAAGAGGCGCGAAGCTATCCAGGACGTGGTATGGACTAACTTGAAACTAGGTAGCAACATATTATCAAGATATTTATTGCACTGTACTATAGTAGTACTCACTACTAGTTCCGTTACTATGTAGTATTTTCTACTCCGTAGTATCATGTAGTGTACGGAGTAGTTGTGGTTCGGGCATCGCGGAAGAGTCGGGTGGAGCTTACTTGCCACTAAATTGTATTGTCGCGCTACGAGAGACGCGGATCTGCATAACTACTCTGTACTGAGTTACAATGAAAATGTAACGCGGCTAAGTGGGCCATTGAGAGAACCTGATTGACTATGCTATCGTCGCTTGATGGTTGATCACCCCCTGGCTTCATTCTACATAATCTATTTAGTAGTATGCAGGACATAGTATCAAGGAAGAGGAACGGATCACTATCACTTGCAATGGAGGAATTTCCAACTTGAAAATTACTCTTACTAAATACAAAAACGGGCCGAGAGATGTAAAAAACATACCCCACCAAAAAAAATACAATAAAAATCAAAATCCAAGAAAAATGTTCTAGACAGGCTATGACACTTGGCCACATTTGGCCAGAGTGGGATATATAGTATTACATATATACTCCGTACATTATACATGATTAAATAATGCTGTCTAACTTGATACGGGATCTGGAGATTCGGATGGAGACCTTATGTGGGACTATTTTACTTGAGGAGAAAATTGATGCAAGGGGGACCAGAAAGGTACATCCACACATACTTAATAGTAGTAGACCGCTTGAAAGAAACGTCTTGGACGAAGTCAATCTGGTTGACCGACAACCTAGCATTCTTCGGATTTGGATCGTCGTGTCATAGATGCTCAATCAATACCTGACGATCTGGGTCCATGATATCACCCTCTGTGTTCCTCCAATTTTCTTTCCCCAACCTTGCCCTGGCTTTGTAAGGATAATGATACTGTGTGTATACCCGACGCGATATATCGTCACGCGCACCAACAAGACCAACCAATCTCTCCCTGTGCAAGGGACGTAAGGCTACACAATCGGACTCCGTGACTATGCAATTGGTGGCGTTCGGCCTTTGCCTACATGCTGGGTATTACGTTGATGTTACATTCCACATCTGCCAGTATGCCCGATGGTCATGTCACTCACATGGCAGATCGATGAACTCTAACAGCTTGTGAGTGTGATCAGCATTCCATCTAGATTGGTATACCGGGCCTACGCGTACTTACTGCAGTGACCTGGGGACTGTGTCTCAGTACTTTTATGTAATGCCCAGACAAGGTGTGTCTTTGCATGGATGTGTATCCCTATCAACTCCTGCACTGTATCCTCTTGTGGCAAGACGTGACCCCTTATCCAAATGATCAGGTGAGGGGTGCGTGTGTCAAGCTGCCAGGAGTGCGGAACAAGCCCGCATACCGTTTCAATGATATCACAACTAAGTGTTGGTAGAAGGAATTGTATTCAACTACCCAATGTGTAATCAACAGATTAGTATCTCTCTTATGGTAGGGCTGGAACAAGGTGAAGAAAGTGCCATATTTACTATACTGGGTAGCTGAGTGGCTGAATTATCATCTATCTACTCTATTATATGACAACTACGTTTTCACAGATATACTGATATTTACACTTAGTATTCTATATTTATTAATATCTTTAAGATTTAAATATTTATTAATATAAAATAATTAATATAAAATTTTTCTTAAGCTTAATTATATAACTAAGTTTTTTAAAAATTATAATATTTTTCTAATAAATCTAAATTATTTATTAGATTTTCTTTTATAAAAATAAGAAATAATAATTAAAATATTTTATTTTTTATATTTTATTTTAAAAATCTATTTTATTAAATTGTAAGGGTGCCAAGCCAATACTCACAGGTGCTTACCAAGTATACTATAGAATAAGAATATTTAATCCTTTGTAAATAATATCTAGAATTTAAAATCTTAGTAATAACTTTTTTTATAATTAAAATATTTATTTTTATAAATATAAAGTTTTAATCTAGTTATACTATCTTAATTATTAAGCTTTTTTTTATAACTTTATTATTTATAATTACAAGATAGTTTAATTAGACATAGTATATAAAAAAATTTAATTATTTATTTATAAAAAAGAAATTAGTACTGAGACTAGTATTACAAAAAAAATTAATATTTCTTTTTATAAATTATAAAAAAGAATTAATTTATTATAATAACTCACAAAGCTTTAAACTAATCTAGAACTTATATAAAAATATAATTATAATATTTTTAAAGAATTAGAAATAAAA
>ML739094.1:0-98459 GCA_009193565.1 Aspergillus coremiiformis | reverse complement strand
CCCCCTCCCCTTTTTTTTGGAATTATTTATTTATCTTTGGTTTATCTGTTCCACTTCCCCCCTCCATATTGGCTTATCTCTCGATCTCAATCTATTATCTTTATCCTCCTGATCGCCCGGCTTAATTGTTTAAGCTTCTTTTAACATAACCTTCTTAGATCTATGCGACCTCTGAGGAGCGGAAGCAACGCAACCGCCAGGCTCAAGCGGCTTTTCGTGAACGTCGTACGGAGTACATCCGTCAGTTAGAGTCAACTATCAAGCGCAATGAAGAGTCCTTGCAAACGTTGCAGCAGAATCATCGCACTGCCGCCGATGAATGTCTGATGTTGCGCTATAAGAACTCCTTATTGGAGCGTATCTTACTGGAGAAAGGTTGATCCTCCGGTGTTAACTTCGGTGAAACAAAGAAAGACTAACTGTGGATAGGGATCGATGTCCAAGCAGAACTACGCTTGAAGGCTGGGGCGCCAGCTGGTCCAGGGAATCCCAACCCCATGGCTGTGAAACCACCCTCGTTGGAGCGCGCTGCGATAAATCGAAATTCTGCTCAGAGACATCCCCCAGGCATCGCACCCAAAGGGGAGCCTTTTGGTCTGCCACCAACCCGGGACGGAGCGTATGGCATCCCCTCTCCCCAGTTCCAGGCGACGCCTCCGTCACATGTCTCCTCGCCGTCGCATGTGAAATCCCCCGGGTTTGCTTTCCAAGGAAACATGTCCCCGGTTGGAGTGGACCCGCAACAGGCTGCGCAACACTCACGTCTGTCGCACTCGAGGAACGTCAGTCAAACGTCGCCTCCCATGAGTGTCGCCCAATCCGACTCGACTGACCCGAAGTCGGCTATGCCGGGTGGTCCGAGAGCTCCTCGCATCCCTTCTGCATATTACCCATCGCCATTCCAAAAGCACTACGACCAACTTGGTAGGCTCTCTTCCCTCGGGAACGGTTTTTGTGAACAGTCGAGGGACTAACCATGTCATTTAGAACAAGAGTATGACGCCCAGGCGGACCTAATCGACGAAGAGCATGAGTCATCTGTCGGGGCTTCGCCGTATGTACCTGGCTTTAATACTACCGCTTCGGTCCCTGGTTCTCGCTCTCTGGGCCATCACGGTCTCCCCCAATTCAATCCACATTCCGGGGAAGGATCCAACGGAGCGTATGGTAACACGAACCAGCTCCTGGGTACATACGAGCCTATGCTTGATGCAGATCCGTTTGGACTGAGTGCGAGTATGCACTTCCAGACCCCCTTCAGCTACGAACAAAATAACACGCGTCACTAAACCTGGTTTTTTTCTCTCCCTACTCCCGGTCCAGTACTATGACCACCCAGCGTTAATTTCTCCCTCTCCCTCCCTCTCCCCTTCTAATCGTCTACGATCCGTCGAGGAATTATACCCATAAGAATTAAGGATAAGAACTGGTTTACTCTGTTTCGCGTCCGGCATCGTTCTGGCATCCCTCGGCATGGCATCGGAAGACAAAAGTGAAATTCAAGCATTGCCCGGCGTTTGCGATTGATACCATTTGCTTGTGTTGGTTGTCGGTTCGAAAGAAGAAGAAGAAGAAGAAGAAGAAGAAGAAGAAAAAGGCTTGCAAGGGTTCACATATATGATATGATGAGTATATGTGATACTCCCGAAGGAAACTGCCGAGCAGTCTTCATTTCCTGGACATATTATGTTGGTTTACGAGGTGGCACGGCTGCTTTCATTTTCCCTCTACGATGACGATTACTATTACTAAAATCACATTTATTGTCTCTGAGTCTTTGATTGCATTCTGGGAGTGGACGTTGTGAAGAGATCGTCCACTTCGTCCACTTCGTCCACTCCGTCCAAATCTGTACAGTATTACCTTTCGTTGCCTTAAACCAATCAATGATGCCATCTGCGAGCCCCGCGTGACGCCATTGCCGGGCTCAAGCCCTAGACATCGACCAATCACGGGACGCATACCCGAATTCGCTTAGCGAGAAACCACACCTTACCGGATGTGGACGGTGCAACCACAAACCTCTAACGTTTGTCTCCAAACCAAGTCATCCAACCGTCACCCCCTTCCTCACCATCATTCCATCCATTTAGGAGAGGCCCGATACCTACGTCGTCTAGGTTTCTGCCTTGCTCGTCGCCTCTTTTTTTTTCGTACCGAATTGCTGCGATAACGGAGAGCCTTCCCCGGAAGGCCCCTTAGAAAACCAGGCGTCATGGCGGACGTCCGGTCCAAGGTACGTACGAGAGAGCTTTCTACGATCTACGAGGGGCTGTGATCTCTCGCCAGTTGAATTTTGCAATCAGGTTGATTCGAAGTCAATTGGCGGGGATCAACACTTCTCTGAAGAATTGACTTGGTGAAAGGGAGGGGAGAGGAGGGGAAAGAAAAAAAAAAAAAATTTTTAAAACAAAAATGTTTAAAAAAAAAAAAAAAAAAAAAGCAATGCTGACGAATGTTTCATATTTTAGAACCTTTACGAGCTTCTTGGTATTTCTTGCCCTCCTTGAGTTGCAACCCCATGAATGTTTCTTGCTTTTGGAAGCTTTACCAAGCTGCGATTCTCACAGATCTCCGTTGTCAAATAATTACATCATCTAACGTTCTCACTCTTGTGGTGATGCGCTGTTGTAGGCAATGATCCCGAGTTGGACCCCAACAGAGAGCCCGCTCCTCCCACAAAGGCTATAGATAAGACCGCGCAACGTGTCGGCAAGCGGGAAACCCCCAAGGAAGCTCCCAGCCAGCCCCGCCCCGGCCAGAACTTTCGCCGTGGTAACAACGCCACTGGCAATGAGGCCGGTAGGTCATCACCTCTTCGAGTCTCTGGTTTCCGACTAATTCCAGCTCCGTTCTAGCTTTCCGTGACCGCAACGCTGGCCGCAACCAGAACCGTGAGAAGCCCACTGAGGAGGGCAAGGAGGCCTCTCGTCGTGCTTACCACGCCCGTGGAGACCGTGGCGACCGTGTCCGTCACGACCGTCAGTCCCGCACCGGCCAGACGTAAGGCTCCCTGTTGACGTGGGTTTGCGGGGATCGTTTAAACTGACACATGTCTTTGCATTGTAGCGACACCGGTAAGAAGGTGACCCAGGGTTGGGGTGGCCAGAGCGGCGAGAAGGAATGGGACGATGAGCGCGCCGGGGAGAAGATCGCCCAGACCGATGAGACTGAGCCCCAGACTCCCGCCGGCGAGGAGGCCCAGGAGCCTGCGGACAAGGCCAAGTCGTATAACGACTACCTTGCCGAGAAGGCCGCCCAGGGCGACTTCAGCGCTAAGCCCGTCCGTGCTGCCAACGAAGGTACCAAGGTCGACTCCAAGTGGGCCGGTGCCAAGGAATTCAAGCGTGGCGACGACGAGGAGAGCTACATCAAGGGCAAGGATGACAAGTCCAAGCGTGAGAAGGCTCGCAAGGAGAAGAACTTCCTCGATGTCGACATGCGCTTCGTCGAGGCCCCCCGTGGCAACAGCGGCCCTCGCGGCCGTGGACGTGGCGGACGTGGCGGCCGTGGAGGCCGTGGTAACGGTCCTCAGGGTCCTCCGGGTCCTCGCGGTGAGCGCGGCGCTCCTGTCACCGTGGACGAGAAGAACTTCCCCACCCTTGGTGCCAAATAAATACAGTCAGTCTGATAATGGGAGGGTATTCTACCGGCGCACCTCTACGCTGGTCTCTTGAAAGATCGAAAACGAACAGAGTCTTGAAGAAACCCTTATGATGCCTCTTCCTGGAACGTGACGTGATATGGATTGCGGGAAATGACACGAGACGAAATCACTCGGTTCTCTGCATTTAGGTTGAAAATGGCCCCCGATGTAATTTGATTTGAAAAAAAAAAAAAAAAAAAAAACCAATTCCTTGGGGGAGAGAGAGATAGAGAAGTGTATGCTTTCACAGATTCCAACACATTGTGGAAGGGTCGTAAGTCGAGTACGTATACTCGGGATATATCATCAGTACATCTAACGCAAGTAATCAAACACATTAATACATGAATGCCCTCCATGCATCCACCAGCTACCCACTGGCAGCTGCCCACCTGCCCAACTACCCAACCTCTTTCAACCCCAACCCCAACTCATACTCATACACGCCAAAGATCCCCCTCCACATGGCCACCAATCCAGCCCTAACAACATCCATCTCCACGCCCTGAATCCCAAACACATTCCCCCTCCTCCCCAGATCAATAAACCCCCCCTGATCAAGCCCCCAAAGCGCCTCCTTCACCCACACCCGACAGCTCATCTCCTCCCGAAACAGCGACGAATACGTCCGCGGAATGTTACTCAGACACTCCTCCATCGCCTCCCGCAACATCTCCATATCATCAATCACATCCACCTTGATCGCCGCAATCGCCGGACTAGTCGGATTCGGATCCAGCAGGTTAATGGGGATGCTGTTGTAGGTCCAGAGTTGCGATCCGCCGCTGTTTGTCAGGTCGTGCATGGTTCCGCTTGTTGAGGGTTCCCTCGTCCCTGTTATGTAGAATGACCAGTGGAATATGGAGGGGAATGTTCGTGGTTGGAGGAGGATGTAGAGGGTTGATGGCGTTAGGGTGTTCATTTTTGGATTGGGGGTGGGTTTATTTCTTGAATTTATAGGTTATTAGGATTATTTATTAGGTAGTAGTTCTATTTTCTTGGGCCTGCCCGATGTTTCAATTCAAAACTAGATTCAGCGTGGTTTGAGGAAATGGAGGAAATGGAGTGGAAATTGGGTGTGGGGGTTTGTTGTCGCTTTTTATATCGGGTTGTTCTGTGTGTTGCAGTGTATACTATACGGCGTATTGGGGTTGGTTTATTGGTTGGGAGGTGTTTATGCTTGGGATATAAGAATGGTGGCTTGGATGGAATATTGGGGGGGAGGGGGGCAATTAGGCGGATAAGTTTATTTAATTAATTAATTTTATTTATCGAGGGTTTCGTCTGATGGGGGACAAGATGAGGCTATTGATATCTTGTCTCGTTCATTGGTGGATGACCGTATACTTGTGAAGGGGGTCATCCAGGAAGACTAACAAGAACATTCTTCTTCACGCTACTGCCGCTGAAGTGGGATGATCAGTGAAGAGCTCGGTAGCATGTATCTATCATGTTCTCAGGCTATCAGATCGAAAAAGGTCCAGACGGGCCGAGCCCACGATTGAATCGACCAGCGCAGCCAATACTTTTAGGTCCTCTGCGTATCCTGTTGCAATCTAGGCATTCGGTCCCCCCGGCGCTCTTGTTAATCATTCGGCTGCGTCGGCTCATGGCGATCTTAGTCGATTTCCTTCCTCCGCGATTACCGCGATGTGGCTTATGTCCATCGAGGGTCATCAGAAGCTTCCAGCTCTTTCGGGCGATTTGACCGTGGGATGCGGGTCAAGTGTTGTGCAAGAAAGAGCTCTCTCTCTCTCAACCGATCCGCGTGAAGAGTCATGCTTGTTTCAAATGGCTGCCACTTGGTCACCTTGTGTAGATGTAGATACTACTACTCGACTGCTCACTCCCTCTCCAGGTGTCGTCGTTCGTGACGGTGGTAGATAGTAAGTTGGAGAGGGTCGTTGCTTTCAACGGCCAATGCAATTGTACAGATTGGGATGGAAAGCACTCGAGGTATGAGTCGGAGGGTAAACCCTAATAGTTGATTGAATCGGTCTACTGGGAAGGCAAGACATTTATAAGGTTGGTGATGAGCCGTGCATGATGTTAAATATGTCAAGATACCCACGCCTCGCGGCTCAAGGGGGGTCCAGATCCAGACCAACAACGAATCAACGGAAGAGAAGGGGATAAGACTGCCTCTTTGGATGCTTTTCAGCAGTTTTCTTTCTTGTTCAACTTTCACGTTTCATCGGCCATACTTGCCATCGGTAGTCCCTGTGCCCTATTGCCCCGGTAGATGGGTGCCCTATTAGATAAAGAAGCCGCTATGTTTGGTGGCAGTGTCATTGGAATAGTAGAGATGGTTTTCTCAGTATAGAGTATGGAGTCCGGAGTAGTAACTTGGGATCTTGGTAAGCAACGTCTCGTGATTGCCGTTCAGCTGACTTCCTGGATTCAGTCCATTCCATTCTGCTGCTACATTCCACTGCCTTCTGCCTTCTACTTTCTACTTTCTACCTTCTACTTCTCCTGTCAGCCACTACTCATCCCCCAGCTTACCATTACTACTCCGTATCCTATTCATCAATCCATCTGCCTAGAGCCCTCGCCCTAAAATCCCCCTAGTAGACACACCTACCCCAAATATCCAGTCTACCCCCGAAGCCATAACAACTTGCCGCGTTAACCCCCTACAAAAACACATGGATGAACAGAGTCTAGATCCATGCATGCAATGATTAATGGACAAAGAACAGATCTGAAACCACACTTGAGGAAAGTGGGGCACGAGAGGTTAGTTCCCACAGCTATAGTTCTCTTCCCGATGAGAAGTCGAATAACTGTCCTAGTGACCCGGGTACTAGTGGAAGTCTCGTCAAGAATCCAGACCCTAGTCCAGCGCCATGGCTGGCCCTAGCTCCCATATCAAAAAGAGACTCCCCCAATCAAAATCTCATTTTGCCCCATCGAATCCCTGCACATACTGACTAGTTCTACCGATACTCTCTCATCGATCTTTTCGGAGGCTGGGTGATATGAGTGCCCTGGTGCCAGATGGATCCAGTCGCGCAGCGCATGTACTGTACCTGAAACGTACATCGAAAGTATGATCTACTATCTACCATCTTGAAAGCAATAATAACCAATCCCCCTGTGCTGGAATTCTTGGTCGCCGAGCGATTCACATACGAACAGCGTGGACAAGTCTGCAGTTGACATCGATTACTTCGCCGAACAACTGCTATTTTATAGTAACACCTTTTCACTTTGCAAATTCACTCAACGGTCTATGCTCTGGTCAAAATGGACAAACCAAAACACAAAATAGACACAATTGCCCCGATGCAGTGGCGGAACCACCGGTCTTTCTTGGGAAATTGGGACCGACACCCATCCGGCATCGTCGATCTGGGATGGCCTTTCTCTCCTACCTGGATCCAATATCTACGGGTGTGGTGTTTGGCTGAAAATTCATGGTCAGTTTCAGCCTACTACTAATCTACGAAGCTTTTCGCAGTTGGTTGGGTACCAAGCACCGTGCCCGGTAAATAAAAGCGCCATATGCGAGCGAGGTTGTAGTAGACGCCTGGGAATTATTTACATAGTGGTGTCTGATTCCTCGGCAAAATGGCTTCTACCGAGACATCACTATCAGAAGGTTGTATCCTCTAAGCACCTAGCTCTTGCCAACTTCTTCACACATACCGACCAGATAGGGGGAAATATATAAAACCCAAAAGACTACAATTCGACCCTTTCGGAGTCATACCTGCCAAACCTGAACTTTTCCGCCGCTTTAGCAGCCATAGCCTCCCACTGAGTGAGCGTCTCGCCAGACGTTACCGAGTCATCTCCAATGCCGGGCTTGCCGTCAAGGAAGGCCAGGCCCTCCATGGCCCGACCCTCACAGGCACGCTGAAGAGCTAAAAAGGCAAAATGACCGCCAATCACAGGCCGAGCGAAGAAATTCGGCCCTGGGAATTCGCCTTTGCCCTCTGTATTATGCAAATCGGTAAAGGGAAGGTCGGTAACCGTCTCGTTCACCCATTTAGCGACCGACTCGAGGATCTCACTACGCACATCTTTGCTGGCGACAGCCATGGAGAAGAACTCCCAGTCCGTTTTGGTATACAGGTGGCGGCTGTCCAGGGGAAGACCGTACTTTTGACGTACGTAATGGTACCAAATAGACTGCTTCTGGTAGATGTGCCGTGGGACGAATCCGGTCTTCTTGGTGTGTGGGTGGAGAGGTTTTTGACCGGTATGTGCAGGGGAAATCTCCGTGCCCTCCAGGTGAAAACAGAGCTGGGCATCGGCATACAGATTATAAATTGTAGTCCAAGATCCATACCAGTCATAGGCAAGCTTTGCATGCGTTCCGTCTCGAGACATGCCAAATTCCTCCCACTTGGCGATATAGGTATCGGAGATATTCTATATTTGAGTCAGTGGGTTTGATGCCTCAGGTCTCGTGGGCTACACCAACCTTATAATAAGAAGCATTCGCCGTGTGTCCAGCTACTTCAGCTAGCTTGCTCATAGCGTTAATACCAATGATGCCTTTGAGGGCAAGGTTTGTCTGAAGCGCAAGCCAACCAGCAAAATCATCCGTGGAAACTGCTTTCATCAGCTTTCTTCCCCTTTCTGCAAGACAGGTTAATCCTTACGTTGGTTGGCAGGTTCCAAAGAGAATTCCACCAGGTAACTGGTCCATTGGCTCCAGAGTTGGTAACTGCGTTGAACCCACTTCTTCGCCAGGTGCTCGCCTTCGGCACCGCCGCCCCATCTGCCGTCTTGCTTGTCAATTCCTCCCAGGGCCTGCAGATTATCCAAAGGAAAGTAGCCGGGGGTTTTGTCAGATGTTTGAGGTGTACCCCGAGTAGACCAGACGGATGACGCGGCTGAATCCTCAGAATAACGTAAGGAATTTACTACAGCCAGGCCCATAATGAGGATATTACCACACTCCTCCACAGGCATATACTCGTCATCGCCGTCTGGATGCCCCGTAGCATTGGGGAAATGTGTCCCCAGATCATGCATAGCGTACTTGTTCGGGTATTGTCCACTCAACATATGTTCAATCAGTGGCTCGAGGAGATAGGCCAACCATCGTGGGTTTGTGTACAAGAAGAACGGGAATGAAGGGAAGATAACGTCAATCGTCTGGAAATTCCCATTGGAAGAAATCTCCTTCAGGAACAAAATCGGGTTCTTAGGTGTTCCCGCAAAGGTGGTTGCTCCCATAACCTGCCTGGCTGTAAGAGCTACAATATCCACATAGTCGTAAGCGCCCGACTTGTAGGCATCCTCAGCCAGTTGTGTTGAATAGTCTGAGGCTAACGTGACTGCATTAGCCAAGTCATGGTAATGGAAGCTGAGCAAGGACTCAGCACTGCTGAACCAAGATCTCCAGAGAGGTCGCATTAAAGTTAGCCCGCGAGAGGAGGCATATTGAACGACTGGGTCTTGAATTAGAGAAAGGGTGAAGGTCACGCTATCGCTAACAGGGCCTGCTTTTTTGGCGGAGACGAAAGACTTGGAGAAGGCAAAGACCGGTTCTCGGTCACCAACGGCACGGAAGGTGTCATCATTCTCATTACGCAAAGCTCCTGCGGCGGCAAATCCACGTCGCACGGCCAAGGCTTCTCCAGATTGATACTGGACGTCCTACTCCCACTGTTAGCCGTGACATAGAATTTGTAGTGGAGTTCATCCAGGGGTTACGAACAGCAGGACCAGTAAAGTGAAGGGTGCCCCATTCGGCCCGGTCACGAATTTCCGATAGGAGCAGCTCTGTTTCTCTCTTAAATCGCCATCTCCGAAGTGTAGGCTTGTTGCCTTTGGCGTCGAAGTCGTCATATTGCCAGGTGATTTTACTCCCTGTATCACCGCTTACCCAGCGGCCATTGACATCCATATAAATAGTGACACCTACATTACCATGAACATGAATTGTCACATACGAAGCCGGGATTGACTGCCGCAGAGTCGATGTAGGCGTAATTGGAGATAAGAAAGAGACGGTGATCTCAAGGGGGGTATCCGAATCGATACGATAGGTAAGATTAGTGGTAGACGCGTCGTAATTGGAACCAAGGTAAACCGGATATGTCACTTGCGGTGAACTAGGTTCTTTGTTAGGGGCGATTAACGGTGATATCGACTGCTCAAAAACCTACTCGGAATCGGAGGACAGGGATTCATGAGGCTTGCCCAGCAACGGATACACAGTTCCCGTGCTAGGAACGTGGGCCATCAAGGAGAGACCAACTTCCTCTCCGGTATAGAAGATGGGCCATTTGGACCAGGGTGCCTCACGCGCATTTCCCATCCACGTGCTGAGGTAGGGATTGCGGACAATCAATGGTAGAACAGGTGGAGTCAGTGTAGATGCCATACTGACAGCCACCTGCAGGGCAGCTGTCAGCACTGCAATGGATGGACGCATCACGATGGTATTGGAATGATCAAGAAGTGATGATGGAAGAGCGGAAAAAAGTAATGAGGAGCAGATTGGAAGCGTGAGGGGGGATGCAAGCGGTGATCCAGGCACCGGCCACGTGTCAGCCCCCGTGATGCAATCAATCGTCTCAGAGATGATCCCAAACAGTAATGATCTACTACTTCCACCACATTCTCTCCAACTGAAGGTCCTCTACGTTCGATTCTATATGAGATTAGAAAATATGACAACCAGGAGAGGGATAGATACGTTCCAATTGAAAAGAGTTCACAAACATGGTTATTATAAAGGTCAAAGTACTGTACAAGTAGGAGGTGGTGCTGGATTTGATGGTCGAAATGCGGGGAAAGCTTTTCCACTTGGATGACTTAAGCTGTCACGAGACCCAGGGAGCAAGAAAGAAAGGGGAAGATGTACTCCGTACGGAGTACACCTAAATGTCGGGAAGTACGGAGTAAAGAAAACATGAATTGGATTCAGTCAATTGATTCTAGAATTAAATCCGCTTAAGACCTCCATTCGGGAATGATCAAGGCCGATGATGTCATTTCCGGGGTATCCATACTAATTAATTACATGCATCAAGTCGTTAAGACCCCAGTCCCGGGCCTGATAGACTGAATCCCTTTTTGGGCCATATATCACAGATATCGATATTCTTTGACTATTGGTGTATACTCTACCTCAAGTTGTTAGGTAGTCTCTATCCGTATAGCCCGTTCGTATGGCTTTTCTTACTTGCTCGGTCCCTTGGATGGTGGGGCGGTACACGAGTGGCACGTGCAGGGACAATTCAATCTAGACCCAAGCAGGTAAGTTGCTAAGATCGGGGCGCGGCGCGGCAGTCTTTGGTTTACAACTGGATGGCTGGGAAGAAATGCTTGGTGATTTAAGTCTACAAATCTGTCGGTCGTTTCAATCCTGATATCCAGGTACTAGGTATTCTAACGAACTGCTGGATACGGTACGAGTATCATGTTGCGATCTCGGGGTTCTCCGCAGTAGTAGGACTCAAAAGACCATCAGATTTCTTGACACCAGAAAAATTTGAGGGGTCCTGATTGTATCCTGTAATGCCTATAATAGCCATTCGGTAGAGAAGAGTCCATGACAAAAACAAGAGGGTTGCATTGGGGAAAATGGGATATATGATGATTGATGCAAGAAGTGGATATCACACGTCGCGGGGAGTTGGAAAATGGGACTAAGTCACGTCTCCCTCCGAACGGCTTGGGAATAGCGCGAGATTTATACACATTACTAGTAGTCACTACAACGCGATTTGTCTCCCACGCGACAAGTCGACTACCACCTTGCCTCTGCAAGACAAGAAGTGGAAGTCCTTTTATTCTTCTTGTTCGAATCATCTGCCTTGTCCCATTCCAACTTTCTTCCCTTTATCTTTCTCGTTGCCAAAATACTAAACCCTGTTCCCTCCCACAATTACTTCTGGAACCCTAACCTCTCTTACATTCTCCGTTCAGGTTCCCCTCGGACTCCAAATTCCTTCCCTCCAACCTCCCACTATTTCTCCTTCCCTTTCAAACCCCTCCAATAATCTCCGGAATGTACTCGGCTACTTTACACCCCAGCCCCGTCAAAGATGCTAGACGTGTTCTCGGCGAAAAAACTACCAACGCGTGTTTGTCACCCGTACACCATCGCCACGATGTCTCGCCCAGCAAACGCTCGCTCCTTGACGCATCTTCTCCCAAAAAGCTCCTTCCTTCTCCTTTATTTATCGGTCAGAAACGGACAATCGATCAGGTGGACGATGACCAAGGAAACTATGGCAGCGTGCAGGCTCAACATGACGAGTCTTGGACGGAAACACAATCGGTGCACGACGTGCATCAGGAAGCTCGCACACACTCTACAGCTCAGAAAGATGATCGGGTAAGCTGAGGGACAGGCTTCTTGTGACGTTTGGATCTGTGTAAATTTGAATTGGGACTGATTAATATGGGTAGCCTGACCAACACACAGACGCGATGGAACCCGATGTAGCTCCATTTCGGAAGTCAGATAAACAACCACCACCACCAACACACCCCACAACATTCGCCGAAGGCTCTAGTCAAGAAACAGAAAGAGGCTCAACGCGAACCGTTCCCGAAGACCCTGAAAGACGCAAACTGTTTATTCGAGAAGTCAGTATAACTGACCTGCCCTATATCTCCCCTCGTCTAACCCCACCGAACAGAAAGCAACCCTTCTGCGAAACCGAATTCGAAGTGCTATGCGCCACGTGAGAGATCCTCAATTCGATCGCCGCTTGTCAGAACTAGAGGCCCACAGTCGCAAATTTCCGCGTCTATCACTCCCTGAGACGGTCGTGTCCAGCGCTCAGAAGGAAGCCGTGACACCGCGCCGGCAAAATGAAGAAATCATACCCTCCTCCTCCACACCGCGCGCTCTTCAACCGGCCGTAGAGCTCAAGCTGAGCCTTGAATCATCCTCTATTCCTCTCGGATTATCATCACCTCCCCTATCGACAGAAAATGAAGGTTCCCAGGATCCTATGAAAACACCTACACAGAGAAGTCATCGCCGAACGGGTACAGTGGGGTCCCCGATGCAGCTCAGCAGTCCCCCGGCTACAGTATCACGAACTGGCCGTGGCAGGATGGTGGAAGAGGTCGACGAGCAAGAAGAGGACAATGAGGGAAACCATCTAGACAAACAAGCTGTAGCACCGTCCCAAAGAGGAGATGCTGTTGACGGGCTCCTGAAGCTTATGAATACGGGGGATGAACACGAAAGTGCGAACACCTGGACTGGCTGATTTTGGCTTATGATGACGAGATGACTGTTCTGTCTTCTTAGATTGTATACTATATTGCCATAATCCAATACACAGGACTAGATGCACTAGTCATCTAGGATACTGAGGGTATCGCGACGCGTCTGTTGGTATTGGTGTGTCCGCTTCATCCGCTGTCTCCACAAGCAAGAACAGCGAAGCATTATCAGAACCCAGACTACCGCCATATGACGAGTCCCTTAGTGTCTTTTTCCATTGTCCCAAGGCAATGCTATTTAGTCAATGATACCACATACTATTCGACAAGTTCGTTGATGTCGCGTTTACATTTACTAGTGCTCCTATAGAACATAGAGCTCACTATACCAATTTGAGAGCGTCAACGGAATAATCCTTGCTTCGATCATCTAGAGTACATCCCTAGTTCACCTTTCTTGTACGGAGTAGATAAGGTGGTTGTCCATCGATCTACATGGATATCTTCCACACACTCACCCAATCGGTGCCCTGGCCCATCTTATGGGTTCGCTCTGCTTTCCAGTGCCCGATTCTAGTCAAGCCACGAGTTTTGCTTACCTCCGTTGGGATGATAGGATTCCCCTCTTGATCATACTGCAGCTCCGCCCCTGGGTAACTGAGGTGGGCCTGATACACGGTCGATGAAACTCCCCACGGCGGACCGCCTGTGGATAACTCCTTGTACGTTGGGAATTCAACACAGACCAAGACACTTTCAGGGTGCGTAGAAAGCAGCTGCGTGTAGCGAGCAGCCCACGACGGACGCAGAGAAGGTGGCAGAGCACAGAAGAACTAGCAGGAAAGCGAACGGCCCGACAGGGGCGTACCTGTTAGTACTGCCATCGGCGAACTCGCATAGCGCCATCTAATCAATGAGGCAGCTTACCGTGTAATCATAGAGAAGTTCAAATTTGCCCAGTCCACCCGCTGCATTGAACCATTCATCCTTGAAGAAGTCGCCGAGTACAAAGCGAGCTTTGCCTGCTCCAATGGTCTTGTTAGAGATTGGGTAGTCATTCAGATGCTCCTGGGCCCATTTCTCGGCCTGTCGGACAGCCTCCTCCGACACCTCTAATCCATATGCATCGTACCCCATGCTTGCCAGCAGGAGAACGTCATACCCCCGGCCACAGCCGGGCACCAGAGCTCGCTTGCGTCGTTGGTTCCCATCCTCCTCCACAAGGATGGGTGCCCCTAGAAGATCTTTGCGATCGACAAGTGTGTCGACCAATGCAGGATTGGGGATACCCTGATCCCATGGAAGGAAATCACCCGCGTCCCACAACGCAGCCCAGCGGTTGTTATGCGGACCGTCGCCACTGAAATGTTCCTTCAGCCGGTTGCGGATATCTTCAGAGAAAGGAGCCTTTGGTGTGGTGGCCATAGTCAATTTGGTCTTGCTCTTTTAGAAATGAGAACCGGATGAGCAGATGGATACCAATGATACGGGCAGTTGGTGGTTTGAAAAATCAGTAGATCGAGTCTACAGTGGTTTGTGCCGTGCCCGAGAGTATTAGATACTTTTGTTTTTTTTTTAAAAAAAAAAAAGAAGTTGAAGAATGGTAGAATATAGAGACTCTATAAAGAAAATATGGAATATTCTTTGAAAAATATATAGCAGAGGCGACAATGCATTTCTCTTGATTCATATAATATTTATATCTTAGTAGTATACTAGCAGTTATACGGAGTAGAAGATTGGCATGTCAAACTATCCGTCATGCCGGGGATGCAGTGGAACTTCCTTATCGGGCAACAGGTGACAGCGGTCACGGGAAGAATTTTACCTCTTTACTACTCCGTACTGATGGAAATCGATGGTATTTCGATGAATTAAGGTGAGAGACGCGTGGGGGTGGGGGTCATAATGGAGAGAATACTGAGGTGAGGCCGTAATAGGCCGCTTAAATACATGAACGCTAAACCTGATTAGGCAGTAACACCGCGTCGGGCTCCAGGGCTGTTCGCCCCAGTATAATGAGAGTTGACGGTATTAAGTGTGACTCCGTACAATACTTGTATTATCATACTACTACTCCGTACTCCGTACTCCATATACTCCGTACTGAGTCCCGTATAGATAGTTTTAATCTACTGGTCTTCAAGTTATTTCTATATTTCCCCAGTATCACGAGTCTGGCTTTCTCAACCACCACAATATCCTGTAAGCTACTAATCTAAGAATTTGAGCCAACCTGAATTCCAGCGTTACTTGTATGTTAGGGAAATACTGAGGTGAGTTAATATCGTACATCCTCTACCACAAGGCTCAGCCAACTGTTGTTTTCTCTGCATTGATGACGTGGATGACGTGTACTGTTGCATTTTACTGATGAATGATATCGAGTTTATTGAAGGACTGCTCGCAGACTCACGATCGGGTTGGCTGCACATGATGCATATCAACAAGCACGAGGCATCGCAAGTGGCTTCAGGGATCAGATGGGGACTCACAATCACAGCCTTCAAACTACCAGAGCGTGCTATTGCTAATCTCGGAAGGAGACCCTGGTCCAGTGATATGCACCTCATCTCTATTATATAAGACCTGGCAATCTTGTCAAATCATAATCATAAATTAGACAAGCTGTGTCCTGTTCACCCCATAACCATCTACACCAACAAAGGAATCATGACGGGTCTCTTGCAAGACTCGCATCTACCTGGCGGCTACAATGTCGATGCAATCCGGGAGACGGAATATCCAATGCTCAAAGGTACCATGCATGCTAATATGCATTTCGATCATGTCCATCCCCCATAGAGAGTAAGCAAGGGCTGACAGAGGAGATAGGAGAGGTCTATCTGGATCATACAGGTGCGACAGTATACTCGCAATCCTCAATCAAAGCCTTTGCCGATGAACTGAAGCACAATCTGTACGGGAACCCGCATTCAGCATCCCGGTCGTCCAGACACTGCACCGGCAGGGTGGATGAGATCCGAAGACAGACTTTGGATTTCTTTCACGCAGACCCGGAGCACTTCGACCTTGTTTTCGTACAGAACGCCACCAACGCGGTCAAACTGGTTGTCCAAGCCCTCAAGGATCAACCCCTGACCACCCCTCCTAAGAAGACTTTCATGGGCCCCAGATTTTGGGTTGGCTATCACGTCGAGTCACACACCAGTATTGTTGGTGCCCGAGAACTGGCTGACGCGGGTAGCCATTGCTTTACTACAGAGGAAGAAGTAGATCGATGGCTCGACTCGGGGTCTGCCAAAGAAGACGTGGACCGAGTGCCATCTCAATCGTCCAAGACCTTTCAAGTGGGTCTCTTCTCTTTTCCCGGGCAATCAAACTTGAATGGGCATCGGCTTCCGTTGAACTGGCCAGGGCGTCTTCGGAGATCCCCGCTATCTGCTCATCAAAAGATATATACGCTCTGGGACGCGGCTGCGCTGGCGTCCACGTCACCACTGGATTTCAGCGACCCCGCAGAATCCCCTGATTTTACGGTAGTGAGCTTCTATAAAATATTTGGTTTCCCGGATCTGGGCGGCCTGATTGTGCGCAAAGCTTCTGCAAGTATTCTGACACAACGGCCATACTTCGGTGGGGGAACTGTGGAAATGGTAGTTGCTGCTGGATGCTCATGGCATTCAGCAAAGACCGGGCATGTACACGAGGCTCTCGAAGATGGTACCGTGCCATTCCATGATATCATTGCGCTGGGAAATGCCCTAACTGCCCACCAGCAGTTATACGGGTCACAAGAGAATGTGTCGCAACACACGGCGTCCCTAGCCGCGAAATGTTACACCTTTCTCTCATCCTTACGCCATCCTAATGGGTCCAACGTCTGTGAGGTCTACCGAGATCCGGCTGCAAGCTATGGCCCCACTATCGCATTTAATCTGAAAACAATTGAGGGCGATTGGGTCATGCTTTCCAAGCTCGAGCAAGCAGCTAATGAGCATCACATTCACCTCCGAACAGGTGACGTCTGCAATCCGGGGGGCATCGCCAAGGTCCTACAGCTGGAACCATGGGAGCTGCTCCGGAACTACGCTGCTGGAATCCGGTGTGGATGTAAGAATATCATAGTGGGGTCTAAGCCGTCTGGAGTCGCCCGAATCAGCTTTGGCGCCATGAGCACGATGGGAGATCTTGAGGCATTCATGAGGTTCGTGAAAAATACGTACGCATCGGGTTTGTACAAGGACACACCTAGAGCGCCTCTGTCTTTGCCAGATGCCCTGCTCATTGAGAAAATATTAGTATACCCTATCCAGGGGTGCGGTGCATACCATGTAAAGGACAAGGAAGTGTGGAACGTCACAGCTGCCGGCTTGCAGTGGGATCGACAATGGTGCTTAGTTGACCTTCAGAACAGGAGCATTTTGACACAACAGAAAGCCCCCCGTCTCGTGCTGGTTTCTCCTGAAATTGATTCAAAACAGGGCACCCTTACCATCAGCCTACACCGTTCCCTGAAGGTCTGTCCTACGTTACCACGAGACATTACGGTGCCACTAAGCGACGCAGAAAAATGTAAAGAATACTTGCCAAGTAACGAGATCAGCGTTTGGGATGATTCCACAGCGGCGACAATAGCCGTGAGCGTTTTGTTATCGCCGGAGATCGAGACATTTTTTACAGCAGCGCTTGGTGTCCACTGTACTCTGGGAAAAGTTCGCAATCAGGAGTGTCTGCTGCTACCTTCTATAATACCACAGATGATAATCCCAAGCGTGACCGTCGAGAGGGACAGTCGGATGGAGCGTGAACAGGAAACGAGTACTAATGGGGACATCGTGAGCCCTCCCACGGTCTCGCGACCACAGCATCTGGCACTGGCCGAGACTCTCCGGACCAATATCCTTCTAACCTCAGGAACAACACATCATGACCAACGTTGGCATTATTTGCGGATGGGCAAGAGATATATAGAAAGCGGTAGTAACCCCTGTGGAGAGCGATCGGCTGAGATATATCATCTCGCACGTATGCAAGAGTTAGATATCACAGCACAGGGGCGAAGTGCCGATTGGTTTCAGATGAATACACCTCTGATAAAAGTCGCTTGGAAGCCAGACGCTGGGACTGTTAATGAGGACTATGCGGCCGATAGAATGGTGTCGATCCGCACTCAGCAAACTGTTCAGCTCTGAAAGGTGGTAACTACTACGCGACGACAGCGCATCAATTCTCGGCTAAATACATGCTCAAGTCATAGTATGGTTGGCTCAGCGCTTCAGACATCCCGCTAGATTTGAATCCAGAAAGAAATTCGTACAAGATTAAAATTGAAGACTTCTCGTGTCCCGCGGTGATCGGCGTTGGTTCGGGGGTTGATTTATTGAATTTCTATAATTTTTTATCTCCGAACGGGAACATCAAATCAAGTGATTTATTGATTCACATGCTCCCTGGGCTTTTGTTCCACACAAAGTCATTTATCCTTCGGCTCTTTCCCTCTCGTTTGGACTCCGAGTCCCTTTAAACCGATTTCAACTTGCATCTCTCAACGGACCTCGAGTTGACCGGAACATTGCGAAGTTCCCCTCCCCCGCCGTTCAGAATCATGGCCACCTCATCGACGGCCGATCCCAACGAACCTGCGCGCGTTACCACCACAGCAGCCCCGTCGATAAACCAGCAACCGCAGCAATCGAACCAAGCGATAAACGATGATGACGACGAATCGGATCTGGATGAACTGGACGGTACGTTGCGGAAGTCTCACAAAACCGCCCATACTTGTTTTTTTTTTAAAAAAAAAGCAAATCAAACTAAAATACTATCTCAACAGAGGTCCTGGATGATTTCAAACCCAAACCGCCCACTCCCGCACCCAGTAAACCCAATGTGCCATCTCAACCAACGACCAACGACTTCGACGAAGACGCCTTCATGAAGCAACTCGAAAAAGACATGGCGGGCATGATGGGCCACGCTACGAAGGAGTCCGGGATAGGGGACGAGAAGGGTTTCGAAGATGTCGTCGACCAGGGCGCGGACGCCTTCACGAAGCAACTAGAGGAAAGTGGGATTCCCCTGGAGAATTTTATCAAACAGCTTGTCGCGGATGCCATGGCGGAGGATGCCGGTGGCGATGCTGCTGCGGCGTCGACTGCGGCGGGTTCTTCGTCTGGGACTGGCGCGCCGCCTAAAACGTTCAATGATGCTATCCAGCAGACGATTAACCGGATGAAGGCGTCTGGGGATGAGGCTACGGCGGCGGCGGCGGCGGAGGATACGGATGATTTGGTTGCTGAGCTTCTGAAGGCTATTGAGGTGGGTGCGGGTGGTGCTGGCGATGATGGGGATCTTACGAAGATGTTCATGGGGATGATGGAGCAGTTGTCGAATAAGGAGATGCTGTATGAGCCGATGAAGGATCTGGATGGTAAGTTTGGGCCCTGGATGGTGGAGAACAAGGGCACGGGGAAGATTTCCGATGCGGACATGGAGCGGTATGAGAAGCAGGCGAGTATCGTGTCGCAGATTGTGGCCAAGTTTGAGGAGAACGGCTATACGGATGAAGATCCCAAGTGTCGGGAGTATGTTTGGGAAAAGATGCAGGAGGTATGTTTGCTATGTCACCCCCTTCCTCGTGTTTAGGTCTGTCGAGGGCCGTGTGTACTGATTCATTGCAGATGCAAGCCGCAGGAAGTCCACCGGAAGAACTCATCGCAAACCCATTTGGGGATGACCCCAAAGGTGCCGGAGCCGGTGGTGTCCCCGACTGCCCCCAGCAATAAGGATCAGGCATTACTGCCTCTGGTGTTGGCATCTTCTGTACATATCTCATTTCGATACCCTATTTACTAGCCCAAATGTCACAAGGCTATCTATCGCCACGTGTATATCACAGAAATTCCAAGGCGGACCGCCAGCGACCAACCCAACCGAACGCCGTAACGCAACCCTTATCCCATATGTATTAACCCTATGCCCTGTGTATCCTCCCAAGCCCGTGCCCGAATATCAACCCCATAAGTACCCCCTCAACCCGACATGTCCATATCCTGACTCAGGGCCGAGTGATCCGCCAAATCCACAAATAAATCCTCATACTCCTCATCACTGAACGACGAACCAGAATCCCGCGATATCTTCCCACCATCTTGTGCAGACGACATTTCCCCAACCAGACTCTCCCGCAATTCCCTCTCCACCGCCTGTTCCTGCAAGAGATACTCATCCAGCGCTCGAATATCCGCCTCATCTAAACCAACCACCACATCAGCCACCCATCAAAAAGCGAAAGTAAAAACAAAAGGACAGAAAAACCTACCCAACGAATCATCCACCCCCCGCTCCAGATCCCGCAAATACCCCTGCAGAATCCCATCCGTCGTCCTACGCATCGACTCCCCCCACTTCTTCTGCTCCGCCACATGCTCCATCAGCACCAGCTGCTCGCCTCGGTTAGCAAACCGGGCCTCGTCACGCCCTTGTCTGATCCGATTGAAGAAGACGTTGCGTCTGGCTTCGCGCGCTGACGGCGATGACGACGCGGTGGATGTTCGGGGCGCGTTGTTCAGCGGATTGGATATCGTGCTCGCATAGCGTTGAGCATAGGTAGGCGATGTCTTGGCGCGAGAGGACGTCCCCGGGTCTCTGGACGGGGAGGGGGAAACGGGGGATCCGAAGAAGATATGCCCGGTCTCTTTGCCGGATGGGATGGGTGTGTTGGGTTGGTTTCCGGTGGGTGAGCTGTGGAACGGGGCCATTGGGCGTGCTGGATTGCGAGGTGGGTGGGGAGATGGTCGGGTGGGCGTGGTTGCGTGCTGGGGGAGGCTGAATTGCTGTACGGGGGGAGCTGCGGCGAACATGATGATGATGATGATGCTGTTTGCACGTAGGATGGTTGTTGGTGTTGTGGGGGGTGGTGGGTATAAGACGGGTACGCGTTTCGAATCTTAAGCTGCAGCGTTTGGGACTTGGTAGTACAGAGGACGGATACTCCGTTTAGAGGAAATTGGTTTGGACTGTTGAGCAACGAGCTTTAATTGATGATTTATGTGGATTTCCTCGGTAATGTAACTCCTGCCAGCCGCCTCTGGACATTTTTTATTCTTCGTTGACGGTCCCGCGAACTCGCGTTTCTCCAAACACGGTTATCACGCGGCTCTAGTCCCGATGTGGATATATTACATTCCTGAGGCCGCAAGGCTTCCACTTGGTGGTGGTTCATGTTACATTACTTGGCCACAATGGATATCTAAACGCCGCCTTCCGGGATATCACAGATCAGGTCGAATTCCGAGTCGTACGGGATTGTGGTCTGGGCCATGTGGGCGG
Organism: Aspergillus coremiiformis; assembly: GCA_009193565.1. Lineage (NCBI taxonomy): Eukaryota > Fungi > Ascomycota > Eurotiomycetes > Eurotiales > Aspergillaceae > Aspergillus > Aspergillus coremiiformis. The sequence goes on along the minus strand of ML739094.1, from coordinate 77,365 downwards.
TTACGGTCTCGTTCGCATCGGATGTCGAGGTGCTTGCAGTCGGTGCCGAGATGGTAGCACCACCCTGTGGCGCGACGCTCGTCGAAGATACGGTCGACATGCAACTGGCTATTTGGGCACACGGGTCAGAAAAGACGTCCGTCGTCGGCCTTAAGAGGCGCGAACATACTCAACTGATCCTGACAATTCTGAAGGGAGAAGGATGCCGACTTGTCCGTGTTGGCGATCTGAGCTCGAGTCAATCAACTTTTGCGACTCGATCAGTGCTCGCGACGGGCGGGACTGACCTTCTGGCAAGAGTCGAATTGGTTGTTGCAGCTGAGGTTGGACGGATGGACCTCGTGTCAGATGATCCAGTGCTATCATGGGACTTGTTGAACTCCAGGACACAACTGAACTGAACTGACCTTCTCCCCGCGGCTGATTCATAGTCCGGCTAGCGAATTATCAACAGGTTTGTCATCCACGCATAGGACTGGGGAAGGAATCTGTCGATAGTCAGACTTACAAATGTATCGCCATTCACACCATATGGCCGTTGGGAATCGCCCGTATGCGTGACCTAGACCAGTGCATGCACCCATTATTAATCTATCCGAAAAGTCGCCGGCGTGGTCGGTAGAACGGCAAGAAACTCACGAGAGGTGCGGCGCCTCCTAATGTCCCACTAAATGTCTGATAGAATAGTTCAAGTGATGAGAATCTCGCTGTCAATCATGATAGCAGGAGTAGTCGATCGGGTACCTGTCGCTTGTCAAGAGAAGCTGGCGCATAAATCAGTCCGACCGGATCGAGATTCATGGCGAGAGCGCCCACGGTGAAAAAAGCCGTGATGAACAGTGCGGTACAGAGTGCCATGTCTCGGATTGTTCCTGTGAGAGCATCCGAGTGTTGACAACACCTGCTGTGATTTAAATTCGGTTGGTTTAGGTCACCAGGCCAATCCTTGCCCATATGGGAGACGGCGGTACTAGTCTTCTATTAACAGGAGTCCTGGGGTGTTTCATCTGTCGCGCTATTCCTGCTTCTATCCTACAGTATCTAGACGTTCTAAATAAAAACACATTCGAGCTAGTTTCTGCGGTGATTAAATACGTACATATCAGTTCAAAAGAAAGCGGTTTCGTTCTAGTGGAATCGTCAACCATGCTATCGAACAGAAAAAAGAGACAGTGAGAGGGATGATAAGGCATCTCACGATATCTCTTCGCAGAATCAGCGCGTCGAGCGGGGGAATCAAAGACAGCAAGCCAACCATAAATGCTAAAACAAATCGCTGTACGTGGAAAGGAGCGTGATCTCGGAAAAGGAATGATCGGTGTTCTATGTGAACAGTAAGCATCGCTGCTTACAAAAAAAAATGAAAACATATAGCAAGAAAAACAGAATTAAAAAAAAAAGGAAGAAGAAGAAAAAGACCCGATATATCTTCACCCACAAGCGCCAATGATAACTGCGTAATAATCATACAAACTTTACAGTGTCAACATCACTGGCTCATCATGTACCATGTCCACATCGAAATTGAAACGGCCAAGGACAATCAAAGGAGGTTTTCATCTGGAAACCGTCGACGGTTGACACAAGCACCTGGTTCGTCTAGAAATTCGATGCAGCATTGACAGGACCGGGGTTATGATATTGGTCCAGAGTGCTCTTGAAAGGGGTTCCACCAGCCGTGGGACTGGGTGCCTTCTCTCGAAGGCCTGAGCCGACCGCAGTGCCGCTCATGAGGTCGGTAGCCTCGTCGCTATCGTGGGCATGTTGCTTGCGTGTATGGATCCGCCAGGCAACCACAGCAAGAGCACCAACCAAAATTGCACCACCCACGCCAACAACGACACCAATGATAGTCTTCTTCTGGTTAGAAGAGAGGCCGGAACTCTTAGAGTCCTTGTTCTCCCCGTTCAGCGAAGGGGTGTCAGTCGAGCCCACAGCGGCGGCCGAAGTGGTCGTGACTGTGGTGTGAACCGGCGTTCCACTGATAGTCTGGATAGTAGTAAAGGTTTTCACAATGGGAGTTGCGGTGGTCTTCGAGGCGCTGTCCGCCGTCGTTTTGGAATCGTTACTGGTGTTATTATCGGTGGTAGGACCGTTCGTTGTTGAAGTCGAAGATGTTTTCGATGGCTGATCGGCAGTGGTCTTAGGAGGGTCTGTGGTGGAAGTTGACGAGTCTGTTTGTGATGTTTTCGTGGGTTCGGCGTTGGTCGTCGTTGGCTTAGTTTCACTAGTTGTTGAGGTGCTTTCGGTGGTTTCTGAAGAAGAAGAGGAGGAGGAGGAGGAAGAAGAAGAAGAGGAAGAAGATGTTGAGGTGGTTGATGTCGAGGATGTTGTGGATGTCGTGGTCGCCTCTGTTTTGGTGGGAGCAGCGTTCCCAGAAGTGATGGCATTTCCTCCGCCTGAGGCCGCAACGCTCTGACCGGAGCTAACAGCCAACAGGGACAAAGAGTATAAGAGAAACGAAAGACTAGAGACTCGCATGATGGGCGAGTAAAATGGGGATGGAATCGATGGAAATCGTGTCGATCCGACCGTCCAGATGCGAGGAAGCGAAAGAAAAAGCAATTCAATCTCGTGACTCGTATGACTGATGGATACTCGGAGACTTCCCAAGAAAGGCGGACCAGAGGATAGGAGGTGGCAGGAGGAGGGAGGGAGGAAAAAAAGAAAAAAAAGACTGTACGTGTCAAGAGGGGAAATTCAGTGAACTGCAGATGCAGGAGGGGCTAACGAAAGACCAAATAGATATACGGAGTACGTAGACGAAGAAGCACGATGTATGTACATACAGTACAAGGAGAAAAAATGAGTGCAAGGAGGAAAAAGGGACTGGAGACCTGGACGAGGATGCAATGAAGAAAGGGAAAAGCAGTCCCACTCTGACTGGTTCCTCCGGCTAATCAATAATACTACTATTCCGTAGGACTACTAGTACTAAGGTGTATGCATACGGGTGCGAGGGGCGCTAGTCCTCATTCCTTTTTTAATCGTTTGTCTTTTTGGTTGCCCTTGTTCCATACCACACACGGCTAGTGAGGTCCTATTTGACTAGAATTTTACCGAACAGGCGGATCAATGCACCAATACCAGCAACAATGCCCGATGTGGGTTCACACTACCCAGCTAGTGTTCCAAATAAGATCTTCTACTGGTCAGTGGTTTGAGACATTCTGGCCAGGAGAGCCCATCAATTTGATCAAAAAAAAAAAAAAAAATGGAGCGCTGGGGCGTGTGTGCCTGACCTCTCAAAAACTCTGTTTGGATCCAGTAGGTCGTTGCTACCTAATTTACCGCCATGGTCTATGATGGATTAGTACTAGATAACTCCATCGATAGGACTGAACGTCGTTCAAGGAATTTCTTGTTAGCCTGTCAGCTGTCAATGTTAGCCGATTACTAGCACTTCAATTGACCACACAGAACTGTGGATGAGCTTCTTCGAAATTTATTAGATTAAATAAACAGACTTACTACGAGTAGTACACCATTGAACGGGTGTTCTATTTTAAGGAACGTTGCTCCACGGTACAACTGCCCAGACACCACAGGACACTTGGCTGCTGACTTTGTAACTTGTAACTACTATTGTGACGGTTCTTATATAATGCTACATAGGAGTACTACACAATAATGGCACCTACTTTCTGTCTACCAAACACATTCTTCCTGTGAAATATTTACCTCCTTTGTGGTGCTGTGCAAATCCAAGGATTCCGGTACTAAGTAATAAGATTGAAGGACATATACGGAACATCCTCGGGATTTCTACTCGATTCTCCATTTCCGCGTCAGATCCATAGTATTTACATAGTTAGGAAGGTATTTACCTCTTCCGTGCCGGTACTGCCGACCGGGTAAACACCGATCGACTTCAGTTGAGACATGGAAGCCCCCTCGCAAATCTTACAGATTAATTGTCGGTCTGTACGGATAAACAACTTGAAGATCAAAAGGATTCATGTATGTACCTGTTGTTGTCCATCTTGGTGAATTGTCCATTCTTGTAAGATTGGTATGCAGGGCTTTTTGACTCTCTGTAGGGCTGTGCAACACCTGCATCATCCCACAACTCCCACAGCAACGATCAATGTACCGATCGGCAACAGACTATTAATCATTTGCGCATCACTTAGAGTCAACGTGTACTAACTAAATAGGGAGCAGTTGCTGTGCGTCACTCATCATACAAAGCCTAAGTAATTTACGGAGTACGGAGTAGTCTAGTACTATACTCCGTACCTAGTGAGTATCAGTACGAACTTACAAAATACTGCCACCACTCACCTGACTCAACAGCCAGCACAAGTCATGGGGCTTCATCATTCTTCAAAGCACTCGATAACGATGGGTTTCCTTTCTATAGCGTAACCAAGAGCACTCGTTGATTCAGTTTGTGCAGTGATTGTTTACTATTGAGTTTATCTGGCATCATCTCCTCTTGTCATATATAAATAAACCCTACGGAGTACACTATTCCCCGTCCGGTAATCCCCGGCCAGTGGTCCGGAGGGGGCCAAACATCCAGGGAGTTGGATGACTTGGAAAGGACTCGAGAGCTAAGGCAATAGATTTACAATGTCGAAGCTACCATCCGCCTTGGGGTAATGAAATGCCGAAGGGATGCATGACACAGAGGAAGGAGCATATTTGATCGATGTTTCACCTTTCCAGCACTTTTAAAAACTGCGAGATCAGCTCCCTCGCAACACGCATATCGCAAGAGGGAGAAGTCTCGCTTGATTCCAGGAATCCTCGTGGGAAAGAGGCATGACAGCGACAACGTGTCTTTATTTGACAAAGAAGCTTGGCGGTAGCTTTACAGAGTAGAGGGCCGGGAACAAGTGGACGGAGTATATTTCGGAATGATGCTCCCCCGGCAACGAGATTATCACTACTAAGACACTGTCATTGACTTGGTAAAACCCACCTGTTTTGCCTGTTGGGGAAAGGACGTCAAGACATTCCGTGCTAGGAGCTAACTACTAACATCAACATGGGCTCAACATCCGACCAGTTTGGCCATCTGAGCTTACCAGCTTGGATCCATTGATAATATATACCATTCTTCTTCAAACGATCACAATGTGGTCTATAAGCAGCTCAATTCCCCAATCCTTTTATGATATCAAGAAATCCACTCGACCATTACCTGTGTGGGACCATTCGCTCGAGATTGGAACACCCCGACCTACTACTACTTTAGTAAATACTCTGTAAAATTCATCTTGATATTGGGCCTCTAATGATCGCAGTTGTCCGGCAGATGATACTTTGCCATCTATACAATGCTGGAGATTTTTCTTTGAAAAGTGACGAAAGACCTCCTTGCATAGACTTTGGATATTTGAGAATTTCTTATCTGGAAAGCATCTAGGCTCTGTACCAAGTAGATACTCGATAAACCATATTGTAGGGAACATTACTTTCCATGTAACCGTGATGGCAGAATACCAATACTATCAAAACTCTGTTGTTATACTTTGCAGTTGTCCTGTGGATCCATCCATTTTCATAGCAGAGCCTGATTCCATCCTTTGAAGGATCAAATTCAATATATCCGTCTTCTAATACTTGGCATAGGGTCTCTTGTGCTGCAGGTGTGATATCACTAGAATCAGGAAAAGATCGCAGAACAGGTTCTGATAATTTTGAAAAGACTTTATTCTCATCTGTAAGGGCCTTGGTTATACGGGTCTCTGTTGTTGTGATACGTCTTCCATGCGACATCGAAGTACGGAGTATCTGAAAATTAGAGTGAGTTGCATGAGTCAAGATATGTATAGCAAGAATATTTCATAGTTAAAAAGATAGACCATTATTGACTCCACAGCTCTAGGATCACCGCTTGTTAATACCTCCGCGCGTTCTCATCAATGGTATAAGGTTCAGCATTGGATGAGCATATTTCTCTTGTAACTATATCGAACTCATGTTTGGAGTAGAAGAGGCCGATGGGCGGTGAATCTGGCTCAGACAACGACGGCATTAATGAAATTCTCTGTCGGGAGGGGAAGACTCGGAGTGTCCAGCGATTATTTGTGTTATATGGTAAGCCCTTTGACGGGTTATCATAAGAGCAAAAAAGATAAAGTTTTATTGCATCCCGAGTGTATATCCCACTTGGGTCAAAGTATGGGGGGTTTGCTAGCATCCGCGTTAGCTATAGCTATGATATAATAGTTCAAGATACAGGATCTTACCTCGGAAATCTATACATTCAGATTTTGTCTTCGTCTTTACCACCCTCTTGGCCAAGCCTGCGAGTTTTAAAGTAATGCCGGGAGGTAAGCCAGCTTCTTCCTTAAACCATTTTTCCAGGTCAACATCGGATAAAAACCCTTCTCCGTCGATTTTACTTTCCAAAAACTTCTTGGCATCTTCATGATCAACCTGGAAGTGGAATCTTCAGGTTCTTCTGGATCCACTCAAGAAGTTCAGTCGTGCTCCACGATTGAATTTCTCGGTAAGAGTGGTATTTGGACTGCCTTGATAACTTGTCTGAGGTTGTGCTCTGCGAACTGGCTACTAACTCGCCTGCGCGGGACCGTTTGGTTCCGACCATGATATGAAGCAAATGCGGACTCACATTAGCGGTCGAGCGAGGGTGATAGGTGAAGGGGAAAAAACTGTAACAAGGTATAGCGGGAAAGAGAAGTGAGAAGGTACTGACAGGAATCTGATAGAATCCTTGATAGGGTTGATGTCAGGTAGGTATCATGGTATCGTGGAGATGATGATATATTCTCAGAACTTAACTAGATACTCCGTAGGTAGATGACTATTTAGATGTCACATGATAATTTCCGTGACAGGAGGTCATCGTAGGACTGCTTAAATATCCGTACCGGGCTACCTAGGTATACCACGGGCTATTCCCGATTAGGAAGGCACCACCATTGGGGGACCTCGCAGAAAGTCACCACAGTAAGGTACTCCGTAACGGAGTACGGAGTACTTCAGTAGTAGTACGGAGTAGTTAGCTAGGTACGGAGTACCTAGTAACAGATGGTGCAGGTGCCCCTGGACGGGAAGTGCGTTTCCCAACTTGAAGTCAAGCCTTTAAGCTGTGCCACAACAGATGACATTCAGCCAGTCAAAAACAATTACCAAATCCACCAACCACACTTGTGATTTTCAGGTGGCAACTGGACTCGGAACGGGGTCGGAATTTAAATTGGACCTCGGAATCGTGCTATGATCTATCTATCATTAGTTACGTAGATCTATTGACTCCTTTCTATCATAATACGGAGTAGTAATAGTACGGAGTAATAATAAAGTAATAATACTAATCACAATAATAATAATAAAACTATTAATAAACATAAAACAAAAAAAAAAAAAAAATTTCTGTACAACAATCTGATTTTGATTGATTGTGGTTTTTCATTTCTTTGATTATATCAGTAATTGCTTTTTCTTACTACCTCCTGAATTCCAAAGACTCTTCCATAAATTGATTGTCAATTACATCACCGTTAATCGATGTACAGTACAATTCCATTCTCCGAGTTATAAGTCTACTGGATTGTTACATCGATCTTCTCGATTCCCGTCTTATTGCTGGCACACATCGTTTGTGTAAACTATAGAAGTGCGGGGGTTTAACCTTTTTTTATTTTATTTATTTTATTTTTTTTATTTTATAAATTTTTTTCTCTCTTTTGGTTCAACTTCATACATTTTGTTGCGAGGGGAATTTTAATATTCTTTGTTTCTATTTTCCTCTCTCGTACTATTATACTTCCTATATTACATATTGTGAACCTGTGATTGAATACCTATTAATCTGCATCAGCCCCGTCGTTCTTTCTGTGTCTTCATTACGAATCGTTCTCTTCCTTTCCTTCGTGGGTTTCAACGTCTCCGACTTCGCAGGCATCCACTCACTAATATTTGACAGCGATTTGCTCCGGCGAGATCTAAAAATCTGGCCAAACAAATCACGACGAGGGACAGCTTCCACAGCTGTCCCGATCTGTCCACGCTACAGATATCATCCCTGCCGCAACCGACGAACGGCGCAAACGACGATCCGTCCGGTTTGGAGGGGAAACTTCAAGTTACTGCACCACCTTACCGCTCTACATCGCCCGACGCCTTCAGCCTCCGCTCTGGACCCCGAAAGCTTGTATCGACTAAGAAACGGGTTTCAAAAAAGGCGCGCGGCGTCCTAGGCAAGGTTCGGGCCTTCCAAAGGATCGCTGCGGCCAAAATGGCACATCCCACCATTAAGATTGACACAAACGTCCAAGCCACGAAGCGCGCTCTTCCCGAGGACAATGATGAAACTGTCGAGGTTTTGGGTGGTCCCGATCAGGACGATCCGGGTCTGGAAGCTGGAGATACTGAAGCCGTCCCACCTTTTCTCTGCCAGTCGGCCTTAGGTTGGTCCGTCCTGTTCTCACAAACCCGGATATCCTTCGGTCATGTTCAATTAACGCTAATATGTGACGGTATCATTCCTTAGAGATCCATCATAAGTTTGAGGAACTTGAATGGATGCAGCGCGCACGTCTTGCGGAAGGCATGCTAGCCAATGACCCTTCCCATCGGTGGGCGTTAGAGGCCGATCCGGAGGTCAAGGCAAGGAACCGATATATGAACGTACAGGCATGGGCAAATTCTCGTATTCATCTGAGAGTAAACGATGGCGAATGCGATTTTATCAATGCCTCGCCGATTGTTCTGAAGGATTCTGTGTCTCAGGAGGAGAGAAAGTACATCGCGACACAGGTAAGCATAGTGGATTCTGGCAAGAAAGTTGCTGTCTAACCGTTGCACCTCAGGGACCCAAAGTAGGGAATATCTCCCACTTTTGGCACATGGTGTTTCATGAAACAAAGGAGGTTGGTATCATCGTTATGCTTACGCAAACTTTCGAGTCCGGTCGAGAGAAGTGCTCTCAGTATTTTCCTCTCAATAGTGACAATTCTTTGGTACTTCTGCGGGAAGACGAGACTGATCCATTTACAAGCAACGAGAACCAGACAGGAGATGGAAGCATACTGGGTCAAGTTGCGCTGCTTGAGACCATTTTCGACGAAAGGTCTCGCTCTGAAATCCGCAAACTGCGACTTACTCTAGGTTCTGAATCGAAGATCGTTTGGCATTTTCTTTTCGCTGGCTGGGCGGATTACTCTAAGCCTGAAGGCGACGATCGCAGCGCCCTACTTCATCTCATTGAACAATCTGGGTCGAAGAGCTCCCCAGATAACCCGCGTATCGTGCATTGTAGTGCCGGTGTTGGTCGAACAGGCACTTTCATTGCGCTCGACCACCTCCTGCTGGAGCTCCAGTCGGGCCAGCTATTGCAAGTAACTGACCCAGAGATTGATCCGGTTTTTGAAACGGTCAACCAAATGCGTGAGCAGAGAATGATGATGGTTTACAATGAAATGCAGCTGCAGTTTATTTACGAGGTTTTGCGCGAGAAGACAGATCGGAAGCTTGGGAAGGCACTCGAAACCAACGGGCGAAAATCCAGTGAGCGGTCTTCCAAAATGGCCAAATTGTCTACTGCGTCCGATTACCTGCCTTCATCCAAACCAGAGTTGGAGCCTGTCCCTGATCGTACCTCCACCCCAACTAGAAGCTGGTCGGGAACCCCAGAAGTCTCTGACAACGAATAATGGCTTTCCTTTTCTTAGGTCCTTCGCATTGCGGAGTCGTCATCCGGTCACGACAGGATCATGTTTCCCCTTGTCATCTCTTCTTCTTCTTCTTTCTTACCCATTTATATATAGTTATCTTAATAGCTTTCTTATCTGTTCCCAAAGTTGCATCATTCACGACGAACCATGAGAGCCTGACTTGCATTTGGTTTCGCGCCATTTGGCGCCCTTTTGCATAACATTTTACCATGTTTGAATATTGATTTTACGACACTTATGTCTTCCACTCGTGTGTTTGCTAGGAGTCTTTCTTGCGATACTCCTGTTTGGGAGCATTACTGCCACTGTCTATGCTTCAGTTCCACCATAAAACTTATATCAGAAGCTCCCAGCTTGCGTTTTTCACTATTTCCTTTTACTCTGTATAGTTGTTACCTGGTTGTGCAGTCTTAACATGAAAAATAGTGTAAGTGTAAGATAATAGGATTCCGCTTTCAGCGATGTTTTGCCCCATATGCTAGAGAGCGCAAAGCTTTTCACCCTATTTACAACGCCGGAAGTCCCTGAAAAGAACAGGCCAAAAAGCGAGAACACACTGTGGTAGGACAGATAAAACGAAATAAACAAGTTCAAGGTCGTACTGAGTCTTAAATTCCTGCAGAGTAATCATCAAACGAGCCGATCAACCATAGCATGCTATGGCGGCTGGAGATATTGCATGAAAATGACGTAAAACATGACGGGAAAATGGAAAATCGGGTCGAGCCATGAGGATTAAAGTGATACATCCATAAGATGGCAATGGCGTTTAATTTCCCTTCTCCACAAGAGCGACGAGATATACAGAGATTCCAATGTAGATCGAATCAGTCGCTTCGTTTCTTTCCCTCCGCCCTGTCCCCAGGAATAAGAGGAGAAGTTTTCGAGCCCTCCCCATTCAAACCAGCGGGGTCGTCAGCCACGTCGTCCGAGTCCCAGTTATCGGCGGCATTCTCGTCCCAATTGTCAACTTCCCGTTCCAGATTCATAACCCCAGTTTCCTGCGGCCCTAACCCCTCATCCTGATGGTCGGGTTCACTATGTCCGGGTCCTACACCCAGCTCAACATCATCCGCGGCGGCGTCCCCAAGAGCTCCGAAGCGGGCTTTGCGCCGCCTGTCCAACATCCGCCGGTGGTACCAACTGCACAAGCCGACTGCGCCGAGACTCCCGACAACGTTGGCAAGTAGGTCAAACGGATCGAATGAGCGACCATTGGGAAGAATTCCTTGTACAATCTCGGAGCCAAATCCCAGGACACCGGTACAGATAATTAAGGTCAAATGCAGCGTGCGTCGGCGGGTGGTGTCGGGAATCCAGTAGAAGATTAGAGACAGTAAGAAGAACGTCACGACATGGAGAAACTTGTCATTGGGTTGTAGGTGCGATGGGACACTTGAGGATGCATTGTGAGGGAGAAGACCGATATAGGCAGCTAAGATTAAGAGGAAGACGAAGGCGCCTGCGGAGTTTCGGGTAGTTAGTAGCCGATGATGGATGATGAGGTTCTAATTCATGTTCCTCTTGAGAAACCCGGTATTTTTGTAAACAAAGCATAGTAAAGGACATTTTACATACCCGCAAAAGGATAGCGGATCCGCATGGTGGTTTTAGTGGTGGTGAACGTGAGGGGAGAAGTTGTCGCAGTGAAAGAATGTCTCTCAGTGGATTGACGACGATGATCGATTCTGGGTGTGTCATGTGCTTTTTTTACCTGGCGATTTTATGGCATTTCAGATTTACTCCGTAATAGAAAATCAGATAAATATCAGAACACCTGCAACAATGAGAAAGTACAGTACCATCATTCTTTCAATTTCATTGTCACCACCATGCAAACTATAGTCACAGCGTATGAAGATGTTCATCAATTAATATACTAATTATACACTGACTATATACATAAACATTTTTAGTTATATTATTACCGGAGAAGATTGTTGATCACTGGTATTGTTTCTCTAGAACTGCGCGGTTGGTCTGAAGACTGCGGCCGCCGTTCCGCCTTCACGGGATCGACTTCACTTCCATCCGTTCGCGCAAAGAACCTCGTACAGAAGCTGTTCACTTCCCCATCAAAATCTCCGCCCATCCCATCGTTTTTGGGTCGGAGATTATCTCCCCTCTCTTCCTTACCCCTCTTACTTTGTCTCTATGTTTTTTTTCGCCGCTCAAGCCGTCCCGTTGTTGCCTCTCCGCACCTGATTTTAACCGTGGAGAAACGAGCCCCCTCGCCCGCCCCAGGACCGGGGTTTTGGAGCGAGCATGTCGCTCGGACACCACCACGCCTGGTTACCACCAGGACATCTTCGGCCTCCCGATGATCCCCACGATTCCCGCTCAATCAATGGCTACTCGAAATCATTTTCCGGCCCCAGGACCCCCCAAATGCGCGCATCGGTCGACGCTGATGGGTCTCACGCGGGCAATCTGATATCGGAGGCTGATCTGACGGCCGAGGAAGACCCACGTATTGCCATATTTCGCGATCTATACAGACGCAGTGAGGCGAAAATCAATACCCTGTTTGCCGGCCAGAAAAATGTGGAGGACCTCGTCGGCGCCGCTGTCGCGGACGCTGATGAGCCCGACATTAAGAATGAGTGCGCTGATCAACCCGCACCACCTCCGGCCCCTGCCAAGAAACCTGCGAGAAAGCTGGATGATGATGACTACGATGACTATGACGATGAAGATGATGGAGATGCTGCATCCCCGCCGAAGCCCAAACCTCTCACCCCTTCCCAGGAGTTCAGTACTACTCCTCTCTTAAGTCGCTATACGAGTGGTACGACGTCGGCAGGAGGCGATGCCCCGAAAGAGACGAAGAAGGAATCGTTGGAAGATATCCGGAAGAAGTTGGAGGAAGACAAGAAGGCAACCGAGGAAGCTGCCAAGAGGAGCTTTCATACCATATTCTATACATTGGAAAATGACCGAGATGCCATGCTGGATCAGCAACGCCTAGAGGAGTCTGAACGGCAAGTCGAGGCTGAAATGTCGAGCCAAGCCAATGCTGGCAACAATGCGACTTCAACTTCAAACGGCTACGGCTCACTGAGCAATGCGAATCTTGGCGCGTCGAGTCTGACATTGAAAAATCTTATTGCAAGGATCGACATGAAGCGGACAATGGTGCAAGCCTCGGATGCGGAGCTTCGAAGCTTGATGAGCGAGGTCCGGAAGAATCGCAGCAAATGGGCCAGCGAGGATAAAATCGGCCAGGAGGAGCTTTACGAAGCTGCGGAGAAAGTCCTCAGCGAGCTGAAAGCGATGACAGAGCATTCGACTGCTTTTTTGACTCGTGTGAACAAACGAGATGCCCCTGACTATTATACAAGTATGGTATACCCTGGTATAAAAATGCGCACCTGTACTAATTCATTAAACAGTCATCAAACATCCCATGGACCTGGGAACGATGACAAAGAAGCTGAAAGCGCTGCAATTTAAGTCAAAACAGGAATTTGTTGATGATCTCAATCTGATCTGGTCCAACTGTCTGAAGTATAATACAAATCCGGACCATTTTCTGCGCAAGCATGCCTTGTACATGAAAAAAGAGACGGAGAAGCTTGTCCCTCTTATTCCAGAGATTGTAATCAGAGATCGTGCTGAAGTTGAAGCAGAAGAGCGTAGACTTCAGCTCGCAGACCTTGATGGCGCCGAAGAGAGTGACGACGAGCCTATTATGTCGTCAAGAGGTAGGAAGGCTCCTGGTAAATCATCCAAGAAGGGGGCTGCTCCAGCTCGAAACACTCCTAGCGGATCTGAACCCCCTGCAGGTTCATCCTCTCAACCGGCAGCGCCTGCGCGTGCGGACTCTGATGTTCCTACCGATGGGATCCCGAATGGCTTCGCAACGCCACCACCAGGGACGCAGACACCTTCAGATCCTGCTGGTGCTGCAGCTGGCGTCTCCGGAATTCACGGTGACTCTATGGATATTGATGGATTAACACCATCCATTAATGCGCTTAGCGCTTTATCAGCAGCGGGTGTGGAGGCCGAGGATCCTGAATATAAGGTCTGGAAGCAAGTCACCAAAAAAGACCGGGCTCTTATTGCTGCAGAGAGGCATCGTTTATTCAAAGGTGACAAGCTAAACTCGGACGAGCCGGCTCTACTGCGGACCAAAGCTGGCATGAGAAGATGGGTAAGGAACCAAAGACAAATCAATGCGGAAGGTGACAAGTCCAACGAGCCAAGTACGCAAGCTATGGAGCCTGGTCCTGCCGGTGAAACTCTAGCTGAAGGCATTGAGGTCGACGAGGATAAAGTGATTCCTGACTATTATGATGTTATGTCAGGTGTTCCTGACCTACCTGGACAACTGCTCTGGAGGGAAGATTCTGATGGCAACATCGTTGATGCTTCTGAAGAGTTTTTGAGGATTTTGTCGAAGGGTTCATTTACCCAGCCAGATAGCAAACTCTCTCAGAAGATGGATGCGAACATGCGGCAAATGCAGGAAACTCGAAAGATTTGCTCTAAAATTGGCATCGTCAAGCAGATGCAGTTGCAATCTCAGGTATGTCTTTCTCGCCATTTGTTGGATAACTGATGTCCTAATTCTTTTCATAGATGTACCAAAACCAGTTCCAGAAATATCAGCCGGAACCATTTCTTGAGCAAGACGTTCCTCCTCATGTGATGAATGATGAAGGCCCCGTAGTTTCTCCATGGGCTTGCAAAGCAGCCTTGCAACGTTCTGTCGCAAAGATCTTCTACCATACCGGGTTTGAGGAATATCAACCCTCAGCTCTTGACGCGGTCACTGATATCGCCTCGGATTTCTTCCAGAAGATAGGGGAAACTTTCAAGTCCTATATTGAGGCTCCAAAAGTACCTACTGCTGATTCGACGGAGCTCGCGTCTTCAAATAGTCAGTGGAAAAAGGCATACACCGAACCGGAAATTGTGCTTCACACCCTGAACTCTGTTGGTATTGGTGTTGAGGACATTGAGTCTTATATTAAAGATGACGTGGAACGACTTGGAACGAAGCTAGCGACCGTTCACGACCGTCTGAGGTCTTTGCTTTCTGAGCTTCTGCGGCCTGCCCTTGCCGATGGAGGTGAAGATGGATCCAATGCATTTGCAGATGGCAGTGAACAGTTTGTTGGCGGCGACTTCGCTGAGGACATCGACGAAGATTTCTTCGGGTTCAAGGAGCTGGGTTTGGATAAGGAATTTGGTTTGGCTACTCTCAGTGTACCTCTCCATCTCCTCCAAAACAGAATGTACAACGCCGCCCAGGCTCAAAATACAAGGTATGTTGGAACCCTTCCAACTGGACTGTCGATACTCATTTTTCCCTCTCTAGTGCTATACAAACCGTAACTCTCTTCCCGCCACCCCCTTCATATCCCCGTCTCACGTCAGAGACATTACCTTCACAAATCGGGTTGGTTCGAGGATTTTTCGGTGCAAAGCTGCAAGCAAGCAACAATGAGGGCCTGGTTGAGGATCTCGAACTACCTCCTAAACAAAGGCCAATGGCCGCCAAACCTCGCCTTCCGGCCTCTGGCAAGATCCCACCACCCTCTGCCCCGGCAGGACCAACTGCTAGCCCCCAAAAGCGACCACTCCCTCCGACAGCTCCTGGTCAACAACCAAACGCTATTAAACTCGGTGCCGCCGAACCCAGTAAAAAGAAGGTCAAGAAGAACAGTGGCGTGGCCATGGAGGTTCCTGTATCGATTGCCGACGGGGATGAGGCTACAGCGACGCTGGATGGTACTAAGACGTCTGATGACCCAGCATTGACCAATCTGAATTCCAAGGATGGTAGCGAAGTCTTGGGGGCTCCTATCACCGAGCCCAGTCACGTTAAAAATGGACTAGATAGTTCGGCTATATCAGACGTTGCTGCTGCTGGTGATGGTGATTCTAATGCCGACCTAAACAAAAGTAACGACAACACGGCTCCTCTGACAAATGGAACTGCTGGCGATGCGTCATGATGCCTCACTGTGCAGTGCTTCATATTTTCCGATATGTTTGGATGTCCCCTTT
This sequence comes from Aspergillus coremiiformis, assembly GCA_009193565.1. NCBI lineage: Eukaryota > Fungi > Ascomycota > Eurotiomycetes > Eurotiales > Aspergillaceae > Aspergillus > Aspergillus coremiiformis. Next base: position 61,694 of record ML739094.1, on the reverse strand, counting down.
CATTATCTGTCTTCGAGCATCTTACCACCCCTTTTGTTACAACACTTGATTCCCGCATTTGTACGTTTTTCTCTTAAATTCATTTTTCGTGCATGAATACCCGGTATTTCTGGTTGGGCAGGAGAAGTCTGTTTTTCAAGCATGAAATAGACAGCAACAGCAACAGCAACAGCAACAACACGTTGCGGGAAGGCTCAGGGATGAGTTTCGAGGTTTTGAACTCCAGCAGCAGCGTTCTCATCCAAAATCCCTTTCCCTCTGCATTTGGGACCGGAACTATTCCCCCCCCTTTTTTTGAGAAAAGGAAAGGAGAGAGAGAGAGAGAGAGAGAGAGAGAAACAAAACTCATGGTTTTATGGAATGGCGCGGCATGGCATGATTCTAGGAAGGGATGACAGTATACCAACTTTCGCATCCCAATTCCTGACTCTTTTTTTTCTTTCTTTTTCTTTTTCCTTTTCTGTTCCTTTTTTCCAACGTCATTTCCCTTCTTCGACTCTTGAGACAACAAGTACACCCAGAGCATCCCATCAGCTATCCCAAAATCGTTCGCATCAGGGCATCCCCTTCTTGTCTCTTTTTACTGTAATTTTGGTGACTCATCTTCTATTGGTGCCAACCTTCTTATACCATGTACTCGTGTGCTAATCTAAGCGTGCGCAGTCTTTCTTTCCCTCTTTATGTGGATTTCATTCTGATGTCTTCTTCATTTGCCCGTTCATGCCATGTCTCTGCTTTTCACTTGTTGTCCTGCTCTACTGGTCCATTCATCGTCGATCCGCCTCTTTTGCTCTGTTGCTCTAGACAGAGATCAATCCTCGCACAGTACATAACATGTTATTTGAAATAAAGACCTCAATATTTCAAGCGCTTGACTAAGTTGCAGAATAAGGCCTAGTATGTTCGGAATCAATTACTTTATCTGTTGCGTGAGACACTCGTTTCTCATTTCGTTAGGAAATACCACATCTACTTCATCATACACTCTGGGGACGCCTAGTAATGGAACTTAATAAAAACAACCTGAGATGAGAATTGTTTAAAATAAGCTATTCTAAGGTACACTTTGAGTTTCTGGTCCGCAACTACCGCATAAATCCTCCAGATCCATCCGCCCTAGAGGCAGTCAGTCCTGGTGACTTAGCTGTCGTTGGTTGAACCTCCAAATGTATGGCCCTGAGTTGAAATCCCTCGTTACCTGAGCTCATGTAGGAAGTAAAGCTGAAAGAGCGGAGATAACCCAGTCCACGTGCCAGACATGGCTGGGAAAAGCTAGGAATTTGAAAGCGTTAAAGGGACTAAAGTTGCCATATGCGTGACATCCAAACTCCGTACGGCCAGCCTCTTAAATGTACCAAACTCCGAAGGGCAATCTGTTCGAGGTGCCGTGGATTGGCAAGAGTCGAGGATCGACAGGCCGGTCCTTGGGTTTCGGATTAGTCAATGGGACTTCGCGACCGCTCCGCGGGCCCGAACTGGCAGGCACATCCTCATGATGACGCGCGCGGGCCGCAATCAGATGCGCATAGTAGACCGCAGGAACTGTGATTTTTCATGTTAGTAACCCGAAAAATTGAACAGCGGGAAGCGAAGCTACTTACACAGTGAGACCGAAGTTGTGGAGCGTATGTACTGGTAACAATGATCATATATCATATTTTCCAGTTGATGGGCCTTGTGTCCGATTTGGTCCAGAATAACATGATAGTGAACGGGTCGGGACGTTCCTTGAAGCGCAATATGTGAGTATAAGAAGAAGTCCCAGTCATGCGGACTAGTAACGTCCTTCTCAATGAGAAGACCGGGAAGAGGATTGCCGTTTTTGTCCGCCGCATTGCGATCATTAGGTCTTGGAAACGCACGGATATGATGACGCTTGTTAGCGACAACGACCGTAAATTTGCCTTTCCATTGGTCTTGAGTCAATTTCATAAAGATAGACTTCATGTCCAAGACTTCTTGTTTGAGAATTTTTTCTCTTTCGCCATCCGAGACGCCATCGCGGAAGTAATAAACATTTTCAGGAGCACGTCCTTGACCAACGGTAGACATCCACTCTCGCACGAGAGGCGTTAGCATATGCTCCATATTCGCGCGTGCGATAATCTCCACTCGATCACCATTAGTTTCACAAGCGCCCCAGTAGCGTCCGCCAAATGTATCCATACAGACGGACACAGCGGCCATAGAAGGCGACCAAACACCTAGCGTAGGATGTGTCACGTCGGCGCCAATTATCATTGACATGGGTCTGAGGCCAGCATCCGGGACTCTGGGCGCAATGCGGGCTGTCGTACCTCCGAGCTTTGCATTGACTTTCATCAAGACGTTGGAAATGTACTGAGGGTTTGCCTTGGCCACATGGGCAGACTGCAAGGCTTGAGAAGGCACACCCCAACGACAGTCACAAGATTTCTTGATCCGGAGGTATGTGAATGAGTTCTTATCCGGGACAACGATCAAGAGGAGCTGGGGTTCCTTTTGGAATTTGTTACCAGTTGAATTGAAAAGTCGCTTCATGGCTTCGCCGGTGTCCTCCTTGAGCTCGAGAATCAGGGGACGTTGGGTAATATTGCCTCCATGCCCAGCGTAGGTCTTCATGAACCCGTCAACAAAGTTTTCCACTTGGGTTCTGTTGATAGCGTTGCGTTTGCCGGGTATAAACCCAACACCCCAGCTGGTGACAGGCACCTTATTGGCCTGGTAGAACTTCTTTCCACGGAGATCCCAACGGCCGTTGGTGCCTGGGTTGTGGCGCTGGTTGCCGCCAAACTGGATCTCAGGGTTTGGGAGCAGACGAGCTTTGGTGCGGATCATATTGTCATCGATTTGAAGCCCGAAAGCCTGAAGAACAGGATCCTTAGGGTGTTCAAGCATCAACTTGGACTTATGAATCGAATTCAGACGATCAGCTGGACGCGCAGCCGCATATTTGATCATGTTCGCGGTTTGGTATTCGTTCAGTTTCCAAGGGTATTTATGAAGACCATGAATGGTCAGATACTCCATGGGGTAGACAACGCCTTTCTTGGTCATCTCAACCATAGGCAGATCCGGGTAGGTCAAAAGAAGGTTATACTTTCTTTTGAAGTACTGCTCGACGGTGATTTTCTCAATGGTTCCAGTCGCTTTATCCTTCAGTTCGATGATGTACTTGCTGGCGGGGGCATTGATTAAGCCCTTGATAGTAAAATTCACGCCTAGGCATGGGCAGCCTCGGTAATGTGGCTGGACCACGAGCTTTCTCAGTCGACGGTGGACCTCGTAGAATGCATTCGATTCGGTCGTTCCGCCATGGCCGTCCGCGACAGGTCTAAGCTCATGCATGAGATGCTGGTGATCACGGCAGTCCATGATGGCCATAGCAGCTCCCAGGAAGGAAGTGCGAGCCCAGAAACAAGTATTCGAGACATCGACGTTGACAACAAGTCCACGATTCTAATGGAACTGTCAGTTTAAACACTTAATACAACGGGGGCATCGGCTTACAATAGCAGGTCTGATAGCCTCATAGACACCTTTGAAGGCCAGAACACCGTTACCCAAGTCCTTGTTCTCTCCATTTTCGTCGAAGAAGGATCGCCGAATCGCCAGAAACCTTCCACTTGGCCATTCCCGAATGACGTGATCAAGGAAGTCTATGATAGTCAGTCATCCTCCGCGAATGGTTGTATTGTTAAGGAAAAAAAACAGGTAAGACAAGCACATACTAAGAGCCTCCAAAACGGCGTCAGAGAAGGAAGCACGTCCCAGGAGCCATGTATTCAAGACAGCAAGATTGACTGTCTTAGTAGGGCGTACAACCAGACGGAAAGCATTGGGGGTTCGACCTCCAGTGCGGCCTTGTTCGGCGTCGAGATCGACAATAATGTTCAGTCCATTCGAATAGTTATTCATAGACCTATGTATGTCAGTTGTTTCTCTTTCGGGGGGGTTTGCCGCTATAGCCATACCATGCCAGCTTGCGACCATCATAGACGATCTGCTTCAAGGCAGTTTTTCTCGCATTCGAGTTCCAGACCTTCTTGCAAACGATATTCTTCTCATCGCCGTTTCCAATGTTGACCTACAGGCTGAGTTAGTCTACGCTTTCTTATCTAAGAATTTGAGATGGGCCCGTGGACTGAGTTATCCAAGACGCCATGACCACCCAGGGGGCTCACATCATATTGATAGACGTTCCTACTAGGGAACTTGGTGATCGGATAAGCGTTCAAAGAAATATCCACTTCCTTGCCTGTAGTGTTGAAGCCCGGACGAGGCACGGTTTCAACAGGGACCGAATACTTGGTGACTTCATCAGCTTCACGGACTCGAAGGTGGCGGAGACCACCCGTAAGTTTGTTCACAATTTCAAACTCCTCCATGATGGAAGAAAAAAAAGTTGTGTCGGGTTAAGAGACCAGGAGAGCGGTAGTATCAAATAAAACAAAATACAGTAACAGGATTCAGGGCATATGAGAGAGGCAAGAGAGCAAGTTTGACCTGAAGGAAAAGAGAAGGCTTTTTATATTGGGAGAACGCCATCTCGTGAAGCGTTTACACTTGATTCAGGTAATTTAAAGCAATGCAATGAATGACGGCTTCCCACATTGATGGGGAGCCTTCATCCTGTGTGAATACTTGTGATTGCATGATATGCCGTTTGAGTAGACGGGATTGGGGACGGGACTGGGAATGAAACCTCTCAGTGAAAGGAAAGAGGGGAGATTGGAAAAAGCAAAACAAAAAGGGAATTTTTGTAACAAAGAAGACAGTTTAAAAACACGGGAGTCCATGGAATGTGAAGAATTCAAGCTTACCAAGTGGTTAATTGCAAACGCCCCAAGGGGCAGGTCGACGTTTCTGCATGTATCCGTTTTGAGCCTTGGCCTATCCAAAGCCGGATCGGTAAGAGAGGCCGACATTATTCAAGCGGTAAATTCTTGAGCCGAGGGAATCAAAAGAGTTCTCGACCAAAGAGGATGAAAAGGAGGAACGAGATTGTATATGAATCAGGTTGTGAAAGGCTGGGTAGGAAGGATCGAGGAGAGTTGAATGAGGAAGGAAGTCAGTGCCAGGGTAAAGAGGTAGGTAGAGGTCTACCCTGTCAGAGGTGAGAGATGTGGTGAGGTGAGGAGGGACCAGAAGGTGAGAGAGGAAGATGAGATGATTTGGGAAACAACAACTGGCTGTAGGTGAGGTCTGGTTGATTAGGTTGGTTCAGACCGTTGCCTAGAGTGATGATACTCAGGTGGTCAATCACTGAGCAAGGAATACTCTGCCAGTTTTGGACGAGGACGAGTATCAACAGTATCAACAGACTCAATGATGATGGGTTGGTGGAAGTTCAACAACACGTGTGGTCAGAAGTTGACAGTCACGGTCACGGTCACGGTCACGTTTGAAGCTCGTTGGCAACTCGAAATCTCTCATCTGTTGTGGCACATTTACATGGATGCAGTATTGATTATCAACCTCAAGAAGTGACATTAAAATAACACATTGTCAATGTAGAAGAAAGACGGTATTTTAGACTCGAGAGGTACCACGCATTCCATGCAACACATAGGAACAAATTCTCCCATCGTCAACCCACCATAACTTCCTACTCATCATTTTCCAACTAGTATTGGAGGCCTCCAAGAAATATAAAAACTGTACAAACCCCAGCCGGGAGCGGATAACGTATCCAAGCCAAAAAAATTCAACGAGTGATATCTGTCTGTAGATCCCAAACATTAGGGATTTTATGACAATTGTCAAGCCAAACTTTAACGCCGTTCATCAGATGTAAGAAACATTGAACAATGACTACCAATCTAAGACACGCCTGGCCGATGAGATGTGGTTGAAATCGATGCGAGACGCCGGGCAAAGTATGCCATGCGAACCCAAGGTGTTCAGATAATGCGTATTACCATCGAGCAATAGTAGGAACCATGCCTATATGCGTTGATATATTACTGTGGACGATAAATACCTGTCAGAAATGGCACGCATTAGTTCCGCTACCGGGACAAAGGAGACTTGAAGACCCTAAAAAGATCCTAGAAAAATGAAGGCGTACCAGGAAAGCCAAGTCCACGGGCAGATGGCGGAAGTGGAATCTGAGAGATAGAGGTAGGCATCTCTATCCGCCGAACAAGGTCGACCAACTTTTCTGGTGAGAATCGACCAGCGTTGTAGGCCGATGCCGGGGGAATGATGCTCAGGAGATAAACAATATCACGTGGCAACGGAGCAGGTGAGCCTTGCGACCGGAATTGAGATCCAGTGTGACTGCTGATAACTGGCTGGGTACGCTTCTGCGAATCCATCTGTCGTCTTTGGGCTGTTTTTAACGGGGAGTCGGCTCGAACAAGCTTGCGAGGTCGATTCATATCGTCATCGAAGTCTTCCAACGGTCTTTTTGGTGAATTTGTTACGGACGCATCTGGATACCTCGAAGATGGAGTGCCATGACGAGACACGGGCGGTTCCGTTGGGAACGCTGCCTTCGGCCTGGTCTGAGAGGGAGAGATAATTGGCCGTACTGCCGTAGGGTCGAAAGCAGGACTAGAGTATCGATGGGCAAATTGTTCCAATGTCGGATCTTCAGGAAACAATTCGCGCATACGATTCTCGAGATTTATGACTTGTACCAAATCGCCATATCGAGATTCGTATTCATGAAGGAAAGCAAAAATGGGTTTTGTTTTGTGCACATTTTCAGGATTAGATGCTAGTTTTCTTACTGTCATCTCGAAGACTGCACGAGCGTCTGAAAGAAGATCCATTAGTTTCCATCTCAGGACAAAAGATTAAACCGAGTTTCAACCTACTGATAACATCATTGATATCAATCAAGTGCTTCAGATATTCGAGCGCAAAATTCTCATCTTCGGGGAATAGTTTTGCACCTCGTTCGAAGATCTTGGTCGCAGCCGGGTCTTTGTAGCAATGGTATTCAATGAGTGCGCTTGCAATATACACATCACTAGTGATACGTCCTCTCTTGCGAGCGTCTGCAAAAACTTGTCTTGAGCCAGGCATTTCGCCAGGCTTACCCTTGCCCTGTATACGACGCATTGCGCGCATGAGGGCAATCCAGGCGAAAGAGACCGTTTTTGAAAGAATGCCGATTTGGATTGCATGTGCATTACGCAGCGCTTCGATCTGTGCGTTCTTCACAGACTCCCTTGCCTTTGAATCACTTTGGTCATCATCATCATCGTCTGTCTTGGATGGTTGAGTATCAGTGTTCATTTTCGCGAATGTTTCCTCGAGTCGTGCGACATCTTGAGATTCTCGCGTGCGTGCTTTGGCAATCAAGTCGTAAAGCGCACTGAGAAGCCTGTCGTAAGGCTCTCTCACCTTAGCACCACGCTTTATGGGGTCTTGCTCGGACTCCGAAGTGATTTCGAATCGGTCAGCACGCTTGAACGCAAGAAGACAGCTTTCTGGGTTAGCATCTATGCCATTTTTCAAGAACTCGTTCCCTTCATTCTCCATGTCGTTTAGGAAGCAGAATTCGGCCGCCTCGAACCATATCTCTGGCAGAAACCTAAGAGCCATGAGAGCTTGCTTATACACATAAATTACACGAGCTTTGAAGGATGCTTGGTCATCCTCTTTCAGAACAAGTGGATCTCCTTTCTCCCATCCGATCCAGCGCTTCCATAGATCGACCTGCTGCCCGAATTCAAGATCACCATCAGAACCTAAAACAGGGGGAAGCCTGGGCAGAGTAGTCCGGTTGAGGTCTCTTGTGATATGTTGCAGTTCGGTGTAAGAGCTGCGAGCAGTCATATATGCGGGCGATTGCTCTTGGAGGAACTTCCGGCCCTATATATGCACATAGACGCGTCAGCATCGTCATAAAACTAGAGGTAAGCCGGGCATCTAGATTACCGTAAGTTTGTTCAGACCCATTTCAAATTGGTCGTATTCTTTCCAAAGATTATTGACAGCTTGAGTGGGAACGCAGATAGCTTTCTGATAAGCCTTGCGCAGCAAATCCATTTTTTGCTGATCCTGCCACCCAGAGCCACCGACATTTCCTGGGCCAGAGCGAATGAACAGGACATAATCTGTCCAAATTGATCCGGAATCCTTATCTACACCGACATACTGAAGTGCTAAATCATAGGCGGATGAAATGATCTTCCTTGATTGACCAGTAGTGTCTGTGGTCAACGGGTTACGCCGACGAACATAGTCCAGATATACAGTCCAGAGCTGGACGTCAGGAATAGTCAAGAGGGTTCTATTGAATATCTGCTCGAGGCGATACAGCTCGTTGAGTTCTGACTCCATACTTGCATATGCCACCCACTGTTCAGCCTATGATGGATCAGCATTTGTTTTCTCAGAAATGATGTTCGGGAGGCTTACAGAGAAGGGAAACGCCATCAAGAAACGCTCATATACTTCACGGGCACTGTCGATCCTATTGCGACTTCTGTGTTCATTAATCAACTCGAGCCATGCCGGAATGTCACCTCGTGGATCTTCTTGTATTCTGTCCTCCAAGATACCAATGCGATCGTGAGGCAACCGACCCTTCGAGGTCGACGGAGAATCAGGAACAGGCGTGTCCGCAGCGCTGTCTTGCATATTTTCATACTGCAAAGTACGTGAGTTGTACATATCCTGGCTCAAAAGCGCAGGCGCATCACTTTTAGAAGCAGCGGCAGAAGCAGGGGAATAAGAGCTATTAGGAATATTCTTTGCGTTGGCAGATGCCTGCACAGCACCATCCATTGATACATCAGGGGTAGGAGTATCTTCATTTGCATTTCCTGAAATGGGTTGCTGAGGCACATTCATAGATATAGTATTCATGTCCTCGACACCTAGTACAGCTGGCGGCTCATAATCCGCATCACCCGCATCATCCTCATCTTCGTCCTCAACCACAAAACCCCCAATTGTCCTTGTCTTCAACGGTACAGAATTACCCGACGCAGGCGCCGATGCCGATGCGTGGGAGTCAGCTCGGGATGGTGTCTGAGAAGGGTAGGCACTGTCCGCTGGCTGACTGGGGTCCGTTTCAGGGGGGAAAGATTGTGCAGGGGGGTTCGAATCCGAAGAAGCATTCGAGGGGGCATTTTCACTTTGTTTGGAATCTGGCAAGGACGCAGAATACTGATCTTGAAGTGTTTTCGAAGGATCATAATCATCTGAATCTGAACTAGCGCCCTGCTCTTCAACAGCCTGATAGTCCGTGGCGTCCGCATTCATTGCCTGGGCCTGGAAAAAGGCCTTCTCAGCATCATATTCAGCCATGACAAGAGCGTAACCTGAATCGTAATAAAGGTGTTGGAAAGAAGGACAACCTGAGTGTTCAAATCTGGTTAGCGACCGACTCCGCAAGTTGGACGGACGATCCGATTTTTCTGCTACCTAGGCGACGTACAATGGATATCGAGACCCCTAGGCTGTGAGAGGAGGAGCCGGACGGCGCTCAATCACTCTTGGGAAAATATCCCACCTCAAACAGAATCCGGGGTAAATTAAGATCTCGTAGGTTCAGTGCGAATGTCCGTGATGGATGACTTGCCGTCTTACTGGAAGCTGTGGCTGAAGCTGCAGCTGTCACGCAGAATCGGTTCACGTGACAGAGGCGGTGGGCCACGCCCAAAACACGCGGCGCGCGTTTGTCGATCTTGTTTAATTAATGCTTTGTTCCGCTGCGTTCCCTTCGATTGAAGTCTCCAGCTTCCCCCTTCCTTTAACGAAAAACAAATCCTCTTCAGAGTGATTCTGATTCTTTTATCTACTGCCTCTTCTCTCGTTCGCAAAACGTCCAATAATCCTTGTTCACAATCACTCTACAGCCAACGCCAGCCATTTCTCACCATGTCGGTTGTTTCTCTTCTCGGGGTCAAGATCCTGAACAACCCGGCCCCTTTCCTCGCTTCCTATCAATTCGAGATCACTTTTGAGTGCCTTGAGCAGTTGCAGAAAGGTAAAAACAGAGATCACAAAGCCAGTGGCAATAGTTCGCTAACTGTATCCTAGATTTGGAATGGAAGCTTACCTATGTTGGTTCGGCGACATCGTAAGTGAAGCCCAAAACGGTGCGACCGAGAGACATGTCGCTCACTAACCCGGACAGATCTGAATATGATCAAGAACTTGATTCTCTTTTTGTCGGCCCCATCCCCGTCGGCGTCAATAAATTCATTTTCGAAGCAGAAGCACCGGACCTTAAGCGGATTCCCACGTCTGAGATCCTCGGTGTCACCGTTATTCTTCTCACCTGTAGTTATGATGGTAGAGAATTCGTTCGTGTCGGTTACTACGTGAACAATGAATATGACTCGGAGGATCTCAGCGCAGAGCCTCCTGCAAAGCCTATCATCGAGCGAATCCGACGAAACATTCTTGCAGAGAAGCCAAGAGTTACTAGATTCGCAATCAAATGGTACGCCCGCTTGATGACCGTCATGCCCGGTATTCATTATGGCTAATGTTGACTCCTCTAATTAGGGACTCCGAAGAATCTGCACCAGCTGAATATCCCCCAGAACAGCCAGAAGCCGACATTCTCGAAGATGATAGTGCTGCCTACGGCGCCGAAGAGACAGAGCTCGAAGCCGCCCTAGTAAGAGAACTTGCAGATGCAGAAAGGAATGATAAGGGCGAAGATCATGAAATGGAGGGCGCCGAGCCCACCGCCGGCAAGGACGATGAAGAAGAAGACATCTCCGATGCTGAGAGTGAAGATATTGAAGATGAAAGCGATGACGATGATGAGGACCTCGACGAAGAAGAGGCCGGTGACGGGGATGAGGATATTGAGATGGGTGACGACCCGGAACAGAAAGATGAGGGCCCCAAGGCTGATTCCACAAATCAACATCCTCACCAGTCCGAGGTTATGGTCCACTAGGTTGTATATTTTTTTTTGGAATACACCCCGGGGTCTTTCCCGTGTCTTCTTTCATCTTACTTTCTTATTTTTCATTGTTTTTTCAACCGTTCTGTTTTCAAATGATCTTATGATTCAATTGCAACGTTTATGATGACAGCCCTACATGCACCCTCCATACTCTACCCGCCCTGCAATCGTTTTACAAAATCACAGCATATTAGTTTATAGTATAGAACCCATATAATCGGACGAATGAATAGCTGCTAGGCTGCAAGGATATCTTGACTTGTCCACTCTTCGACGCGTAAAGAACAAGCAAGGGTATGCGGGCTGGGACATACAGATTCACATGGAAGCTACCAACTGGCCTCCCGGTAATGTGGCCAGTCTATCCCTAGCAGATGAATGCAAGGTGGCCAGGTAATAAATATCTGTGGCGTCCCAAAACCAGGTTTTCTGGACTTCGACCATACAATGAAGACCTGATCTTGAACATTGACCATTTTACATTTTGCTTATTGACCACGGGCCGTAATCGCACTTCCAACATTCAATAATCTAGAAGTGGTACGGAGTAGATTCTTCCACATCCAGCTACTTAAACACCGCCATTTGCGGCAAATATAGGACTGCGAAATAATATTAAATCCATACTTATCAGTCCCGAAAGTTCAATCCCTCGCAGCTTCATATTCCATTACCATTCCACACCACGCGGTCCAGATCATGTGATTGTGTATAACCCTCACATGTCGCATGCAATTTCTGAGAACCTTCTCTATCAAATTGAGCTGAAAGTAATACTATTACCATTCCGATATTTGCTACTACTGGAACTCATGAGCAAACTTATACATAGGAAAAACTTGGAAAAATAATAATAATTTTAAAATTGAAGCCAACACAAAGGTAAGGAAAATAATCATACTTGTATTATCTCGTGATAGTATAATCCGACTCACTGGCCTCAAGTTCAACTATTTCCTGGTGATTTTGCTAACCAGGTCAGAGTAATGTGAAAAACGGTTTGAGTATGGTCATAGATTAGTACAATGGATAGGAGGGCATTATATTTAGTATCCAAAACCTCCAATTTGGTAGAATCTTGCGGCCCTGCTATACTCCTTTGGAGTTTTACTACACTGGTACAGTAGTACTACTAATTCATTGAGTTACTGAATAGACACAGCCAACCACAGGTCCAAATTTCACCAACATACTAATCCCTTCATTGCAAGACCAGTGAATATATATAGCCCTACTAGTAGTATAATGGGCATTCATCTTCTTGATTTCTACGTGGTAACTTCCTTCAGTTACCTAAAGGAAACTGATGGAGTTGATCCTTATTTCTCAGCAAGATATCGTAGTATACTCCAATGCATACGCACACAACTGCTAAAAGCAATGAATATAAAATCTAATTGAAAAGATGGAGATATACGTAGCAGGATCAGCGCCAACGCCAACAACGTAGGAGATGTAACTAGCTATACTTCATAGGCAGAACTCTTTAAGATAACCAGAATAGTATAATGGACCCTCGTCTATCAAGGGAGCTATCTACCAGTGTAAAACAATCTAGAATCCAAACTTCGATCCTAGTGCTGTTATTTTCGATCAGCGGGGCACAAGTTAAGGGGAGCAGTTGGGATGAACTTACCACCTAGCACCGCGTTGCGCTTCTGATTTTGGACGTACTTGTTGACGTCCCGGGCCCAGTTACTGCTGTTCTCTTCCAGTCGTTCCATCTGATCTCCGGCTAAATTCAGCTTATCTGTGCGCTCTTGTACCTGGCGTTGCATGAACGACCAATAACCTTCTTGGCTGCCTTGCTGCTCGGACTGGTTAGACATAGTTCTTCCTTCCCTAGCGAGTTTCCGACGCTCTTGGTCTTCAAGCCGCATCTGCTCTTGCATCTTCTTGGAGGGTGGGCGATCAGGACCTCCGACTGGACAACAACCACTGTCAGCAAACGCTTACATGTGCAGTAGAAAAGTGAAAGCAGGTATACGAACTGAGAATGTCCATGTCAGCAGGGGAGATGTATTGAGTGCCAGAGATCCACTGGATGTTCGTGATAGTGGGGCGCGGGGGAATGGCTGCTTGTACATTATAAAGCTGATCTTCTGAATGTCGGCTACAGAAGTTGTTAGCGTTTCACTGCCCAACGCAGCAGATTGGAAAAGATTCACATACAGCCCAGTTCCAGCTCCCCAAACATTAAATAATCCGACTTCCGAAGGACCTGTCCAGGTAAGAACTGTTCCATTGGAGCAAACCGTAGACTCCGAAAGGCGTTTCATATCAGCCATGTAGTTGATTTCCTTGCACCCAATCTCTTTGAGGCCTGGGATGGAGAAAGCCCGCACATTACCATCTCCGAAAAGCCCAACAAGGCTGTACCCTCGGCCTTCGACTTTGACAACCGCAGCAGAATCGCACAAGTAATCTTCCCATGATTTGTGTGCCCCTTTAGAGGTTGCAGGTTTGAAGATCCTGCAGCCTGAAACGGTCACAGCAATAACAACACCGTGGACTCGGGCTCCATTCCTTAAGCCCCCAACGGCATTTGGGGTAGCCAAGGCAAGATCGCCATTGTCGGCGTCAATAGGAATGATGCTTATAACCTTATCATCCAACGGGGTTGCTCCAGCAAATGAAGCCATGTAGCCCCCTGCTTCCGCTGGAAGAATCTTGAACGTCGCGAGATTACCCCGATTGGTGCCCACAAAGCAGCAAATGCTTGAATAATCTGCCGGAAACCATACATTAACATCAGCTAGCTCATGGAAAGTCCTTCTTGTCTCATCCTACCTTCTCCTTCCAAAGTCAATACCCCGAATTCAATGCTGGTTGGCCATTCTGGAGGAGCGTCGTCAGAAGGCCGATGCCTCAAGAAGCTACTTCGCTTGCTAGGTTTGGTTAGTTGTGACAAACGCGCTGTATGGATCACTGCTGGCCCGCGCAAGTCGATGATTACCAAACTGCCACCTTCAAAACCGGCTGCGACAAAGCCAACCTGGCTATGTTTCAGAGCGGTGACTGGGCCCTGTTGCATATCCAGAAGGCTAAGAGGAAGAAGGCCCTGTTTCACCCCCGGATCGGTTCTGTGGGCGATCTTAGTCAATTTTTCAGGCCCTTCATTGGCACCGGCGGGCTCTTCTTGACCAAAGTTTGCATTGCTGCCCCACCGGAATACCACGACTTCACCACTTCGGAGGCCAACTGATAGCTCGCCTGTTGTCCCGCCTAGTGCCATTTCAGTAACTTCAACATTACTGACGCGGCCCACGGCACGAGCCAAATCCACCTGGATGACATCCCCATTCTCAACCTCATCATCATGGCCTACATCCCAGAGACGAATGGTACCATCGGCATGCGCGGTTGCAATAATGTTACGATCCTCGAAGCGTTTGAGTACCTTCTTCCCCTCCGCGCCACCAAGTAGAAACTTCGGTCCTTGCGACCTCCGTTCCCTTAGACCTAGCCAAGCCGAACGGTCAATCGAAGTAAGAGTCACCTTGTTTACAAAAGGGTGAACAAAAGATAGAGAAGGGTGAATCATATTCGTGGGAGTGATCAGGTGACCACTTGGGAAGCTTAGAGTTATCAGTTCTCCAGAAGAAAGCACGGCGATCAAGGCAATTGGGTCATGTCCACCAGCGTAGTACGGTGAGGAACGTGGAATAAGACAAAAGTCAACGACTTCTGCGCCCGGAGGAGTCGGGAGATCTGTTATTCGTTTCGGGGATTCGAAGTAGTTCGAGATGATGGCCCAAGAGGAAGTTTGATAGTTGGGAGTTGGCCCCAGGTCAATGAAAGTAAGTCCTTTGTTGACCTCGGATTTCGGCTGGCCACCAGCTATCAACAGCCCACTATCATCACCATTTTCCTTAACGCACCATGCAATACGAGTAATGGGGTGCCTAAGACCGACAGCGTTTCCGGACGACAGAGGTCTCTCAGGGCTAGTACCTGGCTGGTCAATATTGGGAGTTGTAATTGACCTAGCCAGTATCTTGCGGCCATCCTTAGAGTCCCAAAAGACTAAGCTATTGTCATCATGTACTGTCAACACGAAGATCCCGTTAGGGTGCCAGATAGCCCTGGTCAGCCTTGGCCTGCGCGGCTCCTGGGATGGGGCATCGCAATTCCCACCCAAGGCACCCGGGGGAACTTCATATTCAAAGTACTTCTGTGCGAGGTTTTGCTTAAATGAGAATACCACGGCTCCTTCAGGGTACCCCACTAAAATTTTCCCAATATCGCGGGGTGAAAAGGAGAGTGCAATGACAGGGCAAAACCGTGCCCGCGGGTTGCGCTCAGCCCAGAGATTGGGAACTCTAAATGGAGTTAAAGATTGCCGGTCGAGATCGTACGCGATTATATCTCCTATAGAACACTATTAGCGCATCCTACATGGCCGTTCCGTGAGCATTGCTCAGTTACCATTTTGTAGACCAATGAAGGCATAGTCGAGACTGGGATCCGTCAACAAAGCGCTGACATGATTGGGAGGGGCGTAAGAGAAGAGAGTCTGTCTCGTCTCAAGAGAAAAAACAGAAATTTCACTTTTCGAATCCACGCTGACAAGTTTGTCGGCACAGAATTGTAGGAACTTGGCGGACGCCTTCCGGGGCAATGAAAAGACAACGGATACCCGACGCTGGCCGAAGACGTAGATTTGACCGCTTCCAAACTGAGTATCACTGGTACCAACCGCAATAAGAGACTGAACCGGGTCGTAGGCGATCGCGCTGATCTGGGAATTTACACCATATCGAGCGAACTGCAGAGAAGGTGAGCAACGAGAAAAATGTTATGTTGCCTTGGGTGCCAAGACATACATCATCGAGGGCGAACAAATCCAGCGACAAGCCATCGGACAAGTCATTTTGAATGCCAGCTTGCTTTCCTCTCAGGAAATGAGCCATTTCCTGTGAATGTTAAGCACTCGTAAAAGACAAGGGAGTTTCAAGCGGTGTTGAAGGGGTGCGGAGCGGAGAGTCGGAGACCCCACATTGGACGGGCCTTTGGAAAGTCGATGAAGCTGTAGGTTGAATGAACATCCAATCCATGGTGGAAGCCTTGCAGGGCGGCAGATCAGCCCCGCCCTTCCTTCCATTGGTCTCTTCTATACTCCGTAGTGCTCCGTACCTCCGGAGTACTCCGTACTCACTTCTATCTACCGGTACAAGCCTCTACCTAGGTATACCAGCCACAGTCAAGTCTGATTAGTAAGTAATATGAGATTTATTTTTATTATGATGATTTTTTAAAGTAAAAAGAAAAACAACAAAATGTTCTATACTATGAGTACAAAGTAATAGTCAGTCATCTGTTAGGTAACCGCAGGCTAGGTTATACAATCATGAGTGCTCCGTATGGATGTTACTACCATAGTCCATTTGTATGTATCCATGTACATACATACATAAGGTACTGCTACCTACTACTATGTATCACCTCTGAGTGATAGGAGGTAGTATCTAGGTACTCCGTAGTACCTACTGTCCTTTTGACCCTCTTTAAGCAACTTAGTTTCAGCTAGTCGTCAAATAATATTGATCAATATCCAATATGTTTCCCGCATCATCTCTGAGTAGTCTAATTCTAGTCCCAGTAAAAGTCCATGGCCAAATTGTATCAAGACACCCAAACGCCGGTATTGTGCAACACATTGGAATGACCCTTAAGAGCCCCCCTCTTTGTGAGACCGAGACCTAGTTATTCTTCTCAGATATCTGCCATCTCTGTCAATATTGCCGTCAAGTGTCTCCTTGCGTCAATTTCCGCGATCATATCTCTATTCCGGTAATATTGCACGGTAACTCTTTCAACCGAACGATAGCAAGCATACCTATTGAAGAAAGACACAGCAGAATGAAGTCAGCGGTACAAATTCCAACCATCCTGCAGAGGAAGAGCACATACAGAAGCTGCCGTATTCTCTCCATCTCACTTTTTCCCGGCCGCGTCCCAAAGCCATCCAACATAGAAGATGATGGTTCTTCAAAGATTTCGGCCATGTAGACGTCACCCCATAGTGTTTTGCCCAAATCTACAATACCAGACAATTGTTTGGACTCACGATCCACCAGTACTTGCGTAGGTCGACCAAAGTCACTGACCACTAGTTGTGGTAAAGTAATTTCCTCAAGTGCTGGTGATAACCGACTAAGCTGGTGTCTAATCTCAGCATATGGAAGATTGACAAAGACATCTTCCGAGTCACGAAGGATGCTTTCAAACAGAACAACAAAGGCATCTCGCCAGGATCTTCTTCCGGCTCCACTGGCCACCTGTTCTAGAGTCCCAAAGGAGTCCGACACGTGTTGTCCAATCTTGTGAGCCAGGATTCCCAAACGACGGTCAATATCTCTTCGATTTTGAGGAGTAATCCAGGGTTCCATCTCATGTAGTGTCGCTCCAGTAATATAATGTCGCATCAGAAACGCGGAGTCGCACAAGTTGCCTCGGGCATTGTAATGGAAAATTGGCGGAATACAAGGAACCCCACTCTGTTTGAGCAAAAGGAGTGCACGAGCTTCAGTATCCAGTACGAATTTCTCCCGTCGTAGCAACGGCGTCATCGGCGCTGGCGAACCCTTCAACAGTAACTGAACTCCATTGGATAATGATATGCGACAGATGGGATGTAGGTGGCCATCCAGGGGAGATACGCTATTGACATGCACAGAAGAATTAAAGATCCGCTGGATAACTGTGCATAGCTTATCGGTTGCTTCAAAATCACAATGAGAACGATCGCTTATGGAAGGAGACATGATTTTATGTGGTATCTGGGGGTTTAAAGGATTAGGGTATCAAAACTGGCTATCTCATTGTGAAGTATTATCTGGAAACTGGAAGGAAAAGTCGGAGCGAATCCGTCTATGGCCGAGCTTTATAGAAAACTTGAGAAAACGGCATTTGATGGAACGTGGAGAAAAAAACACGGATCAGACGCATATCCTATCCTATAATACTACCCTACAGCGCAAGGAAGCGAAGTACCAGGAGTATTAAATTGGATCGTCTAAACGAGGATCCACAGGATGGACGCCTGCTCTCTTTCGTTCATATATCCTGCATTTCGGCTGTAGGAGACGCTATGATCTCAAGATTACCACTCAGACCATTTCACCATCGGCAGGCTTTCTCCCAAATTCGCTAAATCAAACCGCATAGAATAAGATTCAATGACATTGTGATAAACTTGCGAGCCAAACCAAGTGAACGTGTCTTTTTACTGATTAGGCGGAGAATGGAGCCAACTCAGACCTGGATTGAACGGAGAGATGCGGGTGATTAAGTCAATACTTTGGGTGAGTGAGTGACATAAAATGGGGAACGGGGGGGCGTTCGCCTAAGGCTCCCGCTCTTAGAAAGGTGCGATGTAAATCGACCCAATCAGACACTCCCTTTGCCGAAGACAACAAAGCATGGATCCCGTCATTAAATGACTGACAACTGACGGAGGACTCTTCTACCTTATATTTATTACAGTATCTATTTCATGTTAGATTTTTAGATTTATGCGGTGCTTCAAATATATGTACTTAAGTCCGCCGTACAGAGTACAGTACCTACCTACCGAAGTAGAGTACCTAGATAGCAAGGTATGTATATATGGACCTATCAAGATGCGGAAATTCCACATTGAATTACCAGTCCACTGCAAATGGCTCTAATGGAGAATCTGAAATGAGTATCCGTATAGAACACATATAAATCCATCCCAACAACAGGTCTACCTCTTGCCAATGTAAGAAGACAAAAGCTGGTTAAGTACACATGTGATATGTCGAATCTACGGAGTAACATTTCCTGTCATCGTGGTTACTTACTATATAAGTCCCTAGGTATAGGTCATGGATCGCTAGAAAGCAATTATGATAGGTCTTCTTTAGACTATGTGGATAGGGGTTATACCCACATCAGTAAACGAGTTTTCGCACGTGTTCCTGCACGTGTAAACGGACATCGGACAATAAATGACGGTGCTTCCGGAGTATGTTTTACTTATTTTTCAGTTTTCCGACCACAGTTGGGAGTACTGAAATTGAAGCTATTTTCTTTTGGACTCATATATATCAGGGTGAAGTTCTCCACTATACTGCCAGCAAAAGATGGATCAAATAGGTCCATATACTGATAACTTGAAAGGCTGAAAGGTTTATACGGTATAAGTTAGCTGACTACGCCTCAGGATAACCGGGTACAATTCAAATCGATGTGAACCTGCTGGTATCCCCTCGGAACGGACAGTTCTTGATGCCTGGCATGGCTCCCTTTAATTAGTAATTACTATACAGAAGGTATGAGTCTTATGTAGCTGTTATCGCACTACGCAATATTCTGCATCAGAACCCAAGAGATCAGTAACAACCTGAATCAAGATCTTGCTTCGATTGGGGTATAAGAAAAGTGCCCATAGGTAGAGTGCAATCCAAAACTGAGTCATTTTCTGTCTGGCACTGGTAATACTATAGAAACAGTCTTCTGTACTTCAAGAACTTTGTTGTGGTGTTGTATCACATAGGGTTGATGTTGGCTTACAAACAAGTAGATAACATTACTAGTAACAACGCTTGTAAATGGTTATTATCGTCCCAATCATTGGTAAACACAGAGGATCCACGGGTCCAGAAAGCTTCCAGCGAGCAATCTTAATTTAATACCCTGATCGTTAATCTATCAGATTCTCAATCTGCTATACAAAGCTGACGGAGTAGACGGCAGCGAGGGCTTGCGACCTGATAACTCTCAGTATTGCTAGACTTCTGATATCTGACTACGTACTCCGTACAAGGCAACTATAGCTTACATAAAATATTGAAATAGAAACAAATATCCAACTCTACTAGTAACTGCCCATTGTACTGTACTAGTGACTACGGTCTGCTCTAAATGGAGTAAATCAGTTACATGAAACCAATCCGAGAAGAGTAATGTCCACTGCTGTCACGGGTCCAGGTAAACCCCCAGTACGCAGGAGATTTTACTACTAGTTGATTAATTTAAGGCAAGACTAAATAGAGTATATAGTCACGTGTAGATTTGTCGCCAAGTCTTCAAACTCTATCTATACCACAGCGGACTCTGCAGTAGTCCAGGAAGTCTACTCCGTACTCCGTAGAGATATCTCCATATTAGTAGCTCATATTTATATTTCAATGAGATTTAGACAGGGATGCCAGCATAAGCAAGACCTCATTCCCCTTTCGTCCGGTGTACAATATGAGCTCGATTGATTGCTTATTGTTAATTGAAAATTTGGAATTTTGAAATTACCATATTCAGAACTTGGCATCCACTCTACTCCGTAGCTAGGTACGGAGTACATACTCCGTGCATACGAGAGATAACTTTCTTCACCGCTCAACGTTTTATGTCTCATGCCACGAAGCCTCCGAAAAAATTAAAAACTTGAAGTTGCCCCACTTGTTTCAAAAGTAAATTTCATTCAATTTTAATCAGTTGACGTTTTCGTCTCGACATGCGAGTTTGATCCTGGTTTGTAGAGCTCGGCCAAATTGTACCTTTTCAGCTTCTCGTAGTCGCTTCCAGCAACACTCATTCCAATCACATTCTAGAGACAGAGGTTAGCCACGAGAGAGTGCAAGAAAGACCAATTTTATGTGTGAAACATACCTTGATAACATCGACAAGGATGACAAGATCGTAATTTTTAAGATCAACAGAATGTCCAGGCCCTACAACGCTGGCTACTGTCTTGATAACACTGTCTCTGTCAAACTTGGTGTTGCTCCTTATCGCTGGCCGGATAGCAAACTGCATTTTGTAAGCAATCGAGGCAACATATTTGGAAAGCTTAAGATGCTGCGCGACATACCTTCTTGGGGCCTCCACCGGAGTGAAAGTGAGGCTTTAAGATCTCTCCCGCAAAAGCCTCTAAATCAACACTGAGGGTCTTCCGGATCGATCGTACCGGGGTCATTCGTTGGATATAACGGCTCCTCTTCTTGTCCGGGTTAGCATGCGCATCGAGGCAGATCTGATGGACAAGTTTTTCGGGGTCAATCGTTTGATTAAATCGAATGAACGATACTAAATGAGACTCAGTCCTGTTTTGTCTTAGTTGGGCACTTCAAAAGCATCTACGAACCACAAGGAATGTCCAGTCTAATGGCTTGGAACTGGCGAGGTTTGGCCGAGCCAGGTTTCAGTCCTTCGACTTCCTTTCTAATTTGCGCTTCGATATCATCTTCATCTGAGCTGGATTCTCCGCCTTGATCCCCAACTTCCGATGCCTCGATGCTCTGATGTATACGGCATATGTTAGCTGCACGAATGGAGAATTCGAAATTCTGCAGCAGAACATCACATCATATCGTCATCAGTGTACTAACCTGGGAAAAGAGATCAAGCGCCTCTGAGATACATTTCCCTTCCTTCCCCATATCGCAAGTTACGAAAACACCCCAATCTCCACTTTCAATACCAGCTTTGCCATGGTTTTGCTGCTTATGCCAATTGCCGCCTCCCTGTATCACATATTAGATCTCCTGACCGATGAGGGAAAGAATAGATCGACGGATGAATGTGCTAAGCTCGCCCGCGCGCGGCAAATCGAAAAGTTAGGCCAACCTTTCTTCTTTTGGAGGACTGAAGTGAGTTGGCAGCCATACTCCTTTTTCCGGTTCCAGCCATTCACGGATGTAGCCCGAGTCAAATTTAGGTAGTGATATCGTGTTTTTTCTCGCAGGGATTATTACTAAACAAAGTAAGGTTGGCTGTACGTTTGCGCGGGTTCGGTCAGATAATCATATCAATATGCTAGATTGCTAGTAGTCAACTCCGTACGGAGTAGTCTAGTAACTAGTACCGTACTCCGTATCTGATGCCTTTTTTTTTTTCTTCTCCTTTTTTTTTTTTTAATTTTTTTTTTTTTTTTCTCCTTTTTTTTTTTTTAATTTTTTTTTTTTGCCGCTGCGTTGTCTGTCCTGGGTTGAAATTCTCGATTATTATTGGCATCTGCGGCAACGTCGGTGGGGAGTCTAGAAGACTAGAAGTCCATATTGAGTTTAGTTGAAACTTGAAAGAGTATCATCCCATCCCGTATCGGGTGGGGGTGGGCTGACGGTCATGCCAGCGACTCGGAGCCTCGGGTTCGCCGGCACGAAGTACAGATACCAGCGTACGGAGTACGGATTTTCCTAATACTAGAAAATACTAGTGATCAGGTCTATATCCGGTGCTACTATTTCGCAACCATCGGCCCATTCTCCATTTATGTTGGGTCGCAAGTGGTCTTCACCGTGAACTACCCTAGGGATAGTTCCGACATCTTGTATTCCGCTTACCGCAGTTTCTTAATTCCCTTGATGATTCCCATCATCCCAACCATGGCATCTGTGGCTGATTGTACGGTAAGTTTGTAACATTTGTGTACCCTGAATTGCCCGCTGTTCGGCCTGGACATCACGTTATCATGACGTATGATATTGCCGTTGGTAACACGGTGAGTTTTACAAGAAATGCATGACATGAAATTCTATATAATCGGTCCCCCCTGGTCCATTGTCGCTCAGTCAGATTTTAGTAGTATCCAACAATTCATAACCAAAGATCTTCTAATCTTCTTTACCTTTCATCCCTCTTACTGAGCTCTTACGATGGCGACAGATATCGCTACCCAGGAGCTTCGCAAGCCCATAGATGTGGCTGAGTACCTCTTCAAGCGTCTCCGCCAGGTTGGCGTTCGTGCGGTACACGGTCTTCCCGGTAAGTAGTCCGCCGCGCCGACCTCTTAAGATGTATTTAGTTAACTGACCGTCTCAATTCCACAGGTGATTACAACCTCGTCGCTTTGGATTACTTGCCAAAATGTGATCTTGATTGGGTAGGAAACTGCAATGAGCTTAATGCTGGTATGCCCCTCCACTCCGTGAAATACTGGGAAAGGTAAACAAGAGAGGCACCATATATCTAACGATGTTCTAATGCAGGATACGCTGCTGATGGGTATGCTCGAATCAATGGAATGGCTGCTCTCGTCACCACCTTCGGTGTGGGTGAGCTGTCGGCACTCAATGCCATTGCAGGTGCATACTCCGAATTTGCCCCCATCGTCCACATTGTTGGTCAACCACACACCCAATCCCAGAAGGATGGGATCCTACTCCACCACACCTTGGGTAACGGCGACTTCAACGTCTTCACCAGAATGAGCGCAGACATCTCTTGCGCTGTCGCAAGCTTGAACCAGATTCATGAAGTGGCGACCCTCATTGATAACGCTATCCGGGAATGTTGGCTTCGCAGCCGACCGGTCTACATTGGTCTCCCCTGTGATATGGTGACGAAAAAGATTGAGGGCGCCCGACTGGATACTCCACTTGATCTTAGTCTGCCACCGAACGATCCCGAGAAGGAAGATTATGTGGTGGATGTTGTCCTCAAGTATCTGCACGCAGCGAAGAAGCCCGTTATCCTTGTCGATGCCTGCGCTGTCCGTCATCGTGCACTTGATGAAGTTCATGAATTCGTGGAGAAATCCGGGTTGCCCACATTCGTGGCTCCAATGGGCAAGGGAGCAGTGGACGAGACTCACAGGAACTACGGGGGTGTCTATGCTGGTACCGGGTCGAACCCCGGCGTGCGTGAGCAAGTTGAATCTTCTGATTTGATTTTGAGCATCGGTGCTATCAAGTCTGACTTCAACACGACTGGATTCTCCTACCGTATCGGTCAGCTCAACACCATCGACTTCCACAGCAATTTCGTGCGCGTCAGATACTCCGAATACCCTGACATTAGCATGCATGGCGTTCTGCGGAAGCTCGTTCAAAGAATGGGCAATCTCAATGTCGACCCAGTTGTGCCACCTTCGAATTTGCTACCGGAGAGCGAGAAGGCATCGACTGAAACGGCGATCACCCACGCATGGCTCTGGCCCACAGTTGGTCAGTGGCTGAAAGAGAATGATGTTGTTATCACAGAAACTGGCACGGCCAACTTCGGTATCTGGGAGACTCGGTTCCCTAAGGGTGTTACAGCTATTAGCCAGGTCCTTTGGGGCAGTATCGGTTTTTCCGTCGGAGCTTGTCAAGGTGCTGCATTGGCCGCCAAGGAGCAAGGTCGGCGGACTGTACTTTTCGTGGGTGATGGAAGTTTCCAGCTCACTGTGCAGGAGGTCAGCACTATGATCAGAAACAAACTCAATCCTATCATGTAAGTCTGGTCTATGGTTGGTGCATGCTTCATGCTCGGCTAACATCGCACGCAGCTTTGTCATCTGCAACGAAGGATATACCATCGAACGGTACATCCACGGATGGGAAGCTGTTTATAACGACATCCAGCCCTGGAAGTTCTTGGACATTCCTGTGGCATTTGGCGCGGAAGACCAGTATAAGCCATACAAGGTTACAACTCGGGATGAGCTGAATGAGCTTTTTGCCAATGAAGAATTTGCTTCTGCCCCTTGTTTACAGGTAGGTTACAATCCCTGTCCGACGAGTCTCATTGATGCTAACCAATGCACAGTTTGTTGAGCTCCACATGCCCCGCGACGATTGCCCAGCGGCTTTGAAATTGACTGCCGACTCGGCCGCTGAGCGGAACCGGGCCCTTTAATTTTCTTGAGAGCATTGAGTCCGAGGTCAATTTTCGGGAACTTCCGGCATAGGGTATCAGTTTTTTCATACAGCCTGAGAATTTTTCTTTCTCATTTCTTTTAAATTTCATCATGACATGTGGATTAGAGGGTTATGTTAATAAGTCATAGTTCAGAATTCTTTGTTTTTAGCTTCGTTCTTTTCTTGTCTTTTTCTTTTCCTTGGACTCTTTGACCCCTTTTTAGACTATAACCATATTTGACTAGACAAGCAATTAACGGGAACATCCTTTGAAAACAACAAGAAAACAACAAGAACAAGGACAGTAATAGTGCTGCTGATGGGAATCAATGTGGTTTAGCTGGGACTAAGTAACTTCTAAGGAACCGCTGTCCTCCATAGGGCTGAAAGGAACGTTCACGGTTCCATAGTTCAAGGTGGAGAAAAGGGAGTAGTAGTCCTGACACCTGGTGAGGTGTTCTAACTTCTCTGACTGCTCATGTACGATATAGATCCTGGACATTGCTCGATAATTTTCAAGTGTCTACTCCGTATGTCTCAATTATTTCTCGAGGTGAGACGTGTAGGAGGTTTAAGGATTTTCAGCGGAAGAATCATGAATGGCAATACAAAAACTGTTTCAGATGTGGTTTCTGAAAAGTGACATAAAAAAATATTCCATAGCGAGCGAGCGAGCGAGAGAGAGAGAGAGAGAGAGAGAGAGAGAGAAAGAACGGTTGCTTATCAGGTCTGCCACGTGATTCGGTGTCTGAGCTTCTCCCTCATTAAAGCAAAAGATAACTCATTTCAATTACCCTCGACCTTCCAGATTGTTGAGAAAGCAAGCCTTTTTCTTTCATTTCAACACTGCCAAGATTTGACCAACTGTCGTTAATGATTAATTTAGTCTGGTAATTGCCTGTTCACCATCTCAGTTTCATACCAGCATTATTAAGTGGCTGTGGTATGTTCAATTTATCTACCCCGTCGGCCCTTCCGATTTCCCCCCTCTCGATTAGTAGACTAAGCAGGTCTACGATCAGGGGTTGATCAACGCAGCTTCTCCAAGTTATCGCTTACTTATTGAACCCTAGCTGCCTTAACACAAAATTTTTCTCTGCCAATAAATGCTTCATCTCGTCCCCCCTCGTGCCTTGGAATTCCTTTGGGTTACTTCCTGACCACGCCATCCACGCAATCGAGAGTAGATCTCGAAGTCAACAGTCACAGCTCACTGTCTGTAACACCATTTGTGCATAATTGGCTGAAGAATTTGGGTACCATCTGGGACATAGACTCAAACCATTGATTGATTGATTGATAAACAAGGAGATGTTTTATTACTGCCCAATACTATCCTTTCTCTAAAAGCAAGACCTGTTCGTTGAGTATCCGCGCGTCTACGGAGTACAGCGAAACTCATTCCAGGCCATTCCTCCGACGGAACAGAGCTGCCCAATTGGTGTATCGATGATGGTTTCCACTTTCATACGTTAAGATTATCGGATTCAGGAAAACGTATCCAGGAAAAGCATCAAGCAGCTGCAGAGAATACTCCAGGTTCTTGATCACGTCGCGTACCGCATCGCAAGGGTGTACATACATCAGAAACTCCCATCATGGACAATCAACGACAGCAACAGTATATACCGGTTCAGCCGCCCCCCTCAGCGCAAGCCTCTCAATCGCACATCCTACTTCCTCCTCCCCCTCCGCGATACCAGCCAGCACAGGCTCAGGGCGTAGTGCCCCCACCACCTCCTGGACCACCTCCAGGAACAGCGTTCGGTGCGGCAAAGATAACCAACCCACAAGTACAAGCCCAGAACACTCTTGGATGGCAGCAGAGCTGGGCGGCAAGGCAAGCGCTGTCCCAAGGCTATCTTCCTCCTCCACCACCGCCCCCTTTGCTACCCGCGAACCAGCAACTTTATAACCGAACACCTTTGTCAATCCCGTCTGGTGAAGGCCGTACGTCTGCAACCTATGTTCCGCAGCCTGGCACTTTCGGCCCGGGCGTGGGAATACCTGCCTTCGACACCCACTCTCTCCCTCCATATGAGAATCAAGCAACGCTGGTGGGGAACGATCGACAACGACCCCAAGCTAGTCAATTGTACGAATACTCTGGCCCAGACCCTGCATACAAACGAGATGGCACCATCCCACCTACACCGTCGGCTCGCACCATCCCTTCGGCTCTAGCAGTTAGTGACGCTGCCCACGAGCAACTACCGAACCAAGGCCAAGCTACAGAACTTACAAAGTCTTCGAGTCACCGCCACAATAACAGCAACACCTTGCCTGGGGGCATGTCGCCCAGCGAGGCTGCTGCCCAGTGGCCGCTTGGAAAGGTTCTACTCTGGCTTTCGAAGAATGGATTTTCCAAGGACTGGCAAGAAACATTCAAAGCTCTGGAGCTTCAAGGAGCTGATTTCATTGAACTAGGTCATGGGTCCAATGGCCGACCGAGCTTGGGTAAACTGTATAGTGTTGTGTATCCCCAACTTACAAAAGAATGTGAAAGCAGTGGTACAGGATGGGATCAGGCACGCGAACGGGAAGAGGGGAAACGTATGAGCAAGTTGATCCGCCAAATCCAGGAGGACGGAGGCTACGATGCCGGGATACCCATCCCAAAACAACGTGATTCGCAGACACTGCCAGGCAGTGCTCCCGAGGGAATTCTAGAGACCTCCCCCAAGCTTACCCATGAACCTGTATCTGCCGGTCCTGGCTCGGGGACCGCAGCAAATAGCCCCAATCTGAGAACGTTACCGCCTGTCTATAACCAAAGGCAGAGTGTGCAAATGCGTTCTTTCACGACGCCAATACCCACCAGCCATGACCACTTGTCGTCAGAGTCCAACCCAAACGATGGTGGAAATTGGCCTCGATCGGACTTTTCCCGAGCTGCTCTATCTACTGTCGGCGCTGATCACCGAAGGCAGAGCCCTTCGATTTCCAGTGATGGCGGGCATTTTTTCCCGCCTGTTCGACCGTATGAGGACAGCCCCAAGAGTGGCAGCCCGGCTACACAGCATGCCACTCTCGCCTATCAGGGTGCATCGTCATCCACAGGCGACTTGGGGGTCCGATTTGAGCACTCTCGGGGTAATAGCTCAGACTCGACCACCGGCCGCCGATATTATGAATCAATACGGCAGGATAATGTCCGTCCATCACCTCAAGAATCCTACAATCGTCAATTGGGCGGGGACAACCCCTCATCTTATTCAAAAGACCACAGCAATCGTCTTTTGCATTTCTTCAAGAAGAGGTCAAAAACCGGTGATTCTAGCCACCCATCTCCGGAGGAGCAATTTCTGGAGTCTCCCACTAGTCCAGTGAACATGCGTCAGAATGCTTCGCATCTGCCTTACACTCGGCCAAATTTCAGCAGTAGCGACATGTCTTTGGGTGAACGTCCATCATCTTCGTCCGTGTCCGACCATGAGCGACTTGCCTTGCGAGCAAAATCGGCGCAGAAAGGGAAGAAGTGGGCCTTTGCGACCTTGGATGGGTCGAATTATCGATTAGTGGACATCACCGATACGGACTCTGTGGATGTTTTACGTGCTAGTATCTGTCAGAACCTCGGAATATCGGATTGGAGCGGCGCCCAGATTTTCGTGACCGAGCCGGGGCAGACAGAGCACGATGAACCCTTGAATGACTCAAACTTGACTCTCTTTCGGAAAACAAAGTCTGATTCGTTTGGTTCTCTCAAATTTTTTGTACGAGGATCACATACGCATGCAGGCGTGAGCAGCTCCCCACACGTTGCAGGTCTCGGGGTTTTAATCCCTGAAAAGCATATGGCTTCACCCACAAGTGGACAACATCAACTGCACCGTAAACCGTTGGATGACGAAGCGTTGAATAGGATTATCAAACCCACTTCTCCACAAGTAGCCTCACGGCAACAGTTTCGAACCCCCGCTGTTAAGACCCCAACCCGTGATATATCGCAAGCTTCACTCACGGCATCCCCGGTAGATAGTGGCCAGGACGCTGGACATCTTGACTCAGATAAAGCAGATTTGCTAGCTCGCCACGAAGAACACAAGCGGGAAGTCGAGAGGAAACAGAAGGCCTACCGGATCTCCAAGGTCTCATCGGTACCGCAGCCGAGAAAGGATGCATATGGTGAGACTGGGTATAGACGAGAAGGGGTGATTGATTTTGATTCGCCTCGTATATCTCCTTATGAGGACAAAAAGGCTGAGCCTCTTGTGCCGCTGCGCAAACCTCCCACGGCGCCTCACGAATCCCATACTCTCACCAAGGTTAATTCGCTAAGGAAGAAAGATGCTGACCGTCCCCGCGTTCAACCACCTGTTCAAACCCATGGCCTTGGAGCGGTTCTTGCTAGTGTTGGTAGGATGACTAGTGCCATAGGAACACCGGCACCCTCAGTATCTACACCACAGAGCGGACCAAATAACCATGTCAATACCGGAGCGCCGTCCGACAATAATATTCCAGGTAAGCTTTATATCCACATTCCCAACCATCGCTATCCCTAACGCTTATTCTAGACGAATCGAGAAACACCTCACCATTGCCGGCGGGACAGGACAGCCAAGAGACTCCAACTTCTCACACCAATAAATCACCCGTTAAGACCTCCACTCCTGAAGAGCCCCGGCCAACAATACAGTCGCGCAAGTCTTTTGGGCCCGAGTTTGATTTCGAGGAAACTGATGTTTCCTTCCAACGCTCGCCAATGCCACAGGAGGACTCCGAAGAGGATTCCGATGACGGCCTCTTCGCAATTCCTTTAGCAAATAGCAAATCCCCGATCAAGGAAAAAGGTTCTACAACGACTTTCTCGGGTAGTCAAAAAATATCAGCAAAGCCTTCACTTACTGTAAATACTGAGAGTAGGTTGAGAAA
This sequence comes from Aspergillus coremiiformis, assembly GCA_009193565.1. NCBI lineage: Eukaryota > Fungi > Ascomycota > Eurotiomycetes > Eurotiales > Aspergillaceae > Aspergillus > Aspergillus coremiiformis. The sequence continues at coordinate 32,363 of ML739094.1, read as the reverse complement.
GGGACTATCCGTGAGCTTCAGATCACCTAGTGCCAGCCGTGAAACTTTTGTCTCGAGTGGTGATCCAGACCCTCGAACAGGGCCATTTTCCGAAATGACTGCTTCGCCTGAGGACGAAAAGCCCACTCGGAGAGATTCCTTCGCTCGAGGCGATATCTGGGCAAGCAGACCTCCCGTTGAAGGTGTCATTGAGTACCTGGATGACTTCTTCCCCAATATCGATCTTGATGCGCCTTATCTTGGCGGACAAGGCGCATCTCCTCCCTCGTCACCAGCTAGCAGAGTTGCCGCTGAGAATGAACTAAGCCAGAAGGAAAAGCCGCAACTACCTCCCAATCCTAGTGACACTACACTGGGTTCGAGCGAGCCGACCATCAAGCCTCAAGACACGAATATTGTTGCTCGACGCAATGTCAACCGCTCCGGCGGACTTACCCGGATGAAATCAATCCGTGAGGTTGCGCGGGGCGCCAACCAAGCCAGCAGAAATCGGAGTGTCACATCGTCTACCGGGAATCAGAAATCTGGTGATATTCTTCGGCGTAAAAGCACGAAGATGTTCGGAGCAAGGATTATGCAAATCAGCCCTAAACCTGGAAGCCGACTCAGTCAACTTGACCCGATCCCTCAAAATAATGCCCCTTCTACCAGTGTACCCCAGAGGCAACCCACTTTCCGCATCATCCGTGGTCAGCTTATTGGCAAAGGCACGTACGGCAGAGTCTATCTGGGCATGAATGCGGATAATGGTGAAGTCCTGGCTGTTAAGCAGGTAGAAATCAATCCGAGAATTGCCGGGCAAGACAAGGATAAAATGAGGGATATGGTCGCTGCTATGGACCAAGAAATCGACACAATGCAACATCTTGAGCATCCCAACATCGTGCAATATCTGGGATGTGAGCGGGGAGAATTGTCAATTTCAATCTATCTTGAGTATATCTCTGGTGGCTCCATCGGCAGTTGTCTCCGCAAACATGGCAAATTTGAGGAAAGTGTCGTGAAATCACTGACACGGCAAACCTTGAGCGGGCTGGCCTATCTTCACGATCAGGGTATCCTGCATCGTGACCTGAAGGCGGACAATATCCTTCTGGACTTAGATGGGACGTGCAAGATCTCTGATTTCGGTATCTCTAAAAAGTCAGACAACATCTATGGCAATGACTCGACGAACTCCATGCAAGGATCGGTATTTTGGATGGCACCAGAAGTCATCCAATCTCAAGGACAGGGTTACAGCGCCAAAGTGGACATTTGGTCTCTTGGTTGCGTAGTGTTGGAAATGTTTGCAGGCCGACGGCCATGGAGCAGAGAAGAGGCCATCGGTGCTATCTTCAAGCTTGGTAGCCTAAGCCAAGCGCCCCCTATCCCTGAGGACGTATCCATGAATATCAGTCCAGCCGCGCTTGCGTTCATGTACGACTGCTTTACTATGTAAGTGCTTCCCCCGTTACCCACATTTTCACTGAAAACTGGACATTTTAGTATTGACAAAAGATTCGATTAGTGATTCGCTCGATCGCCCGACTGCTGAGACTCTCCTCACCCGTCATCCATTCTGCGAACCAGACCCGAAGTACAATTTCCTCGACACTGAGCTCTATGCCAAGATCCGTCATGTTCTTTAGATCGCATAGTTATTTGAAGCACCGTCATTGAGCGCGTATATATCTTGTTTCGGCTGCACTGTTCTTTGCTTACCATACCCAGTCCAGTATTTCTTTGAAATACTGTGAGCATCTACTTGCGGATACCATAATAATAACAACTACCATAGTAGTTACTATGGTGGCCTGTCAATCGAATCACCAGATTCTAGGCTCCTGAGTGGTACTGTACAGAAGTTACCTACGGTATCACCTTGACGATACCGTTGGGCTTGTCCTAAACACCGCTCCTATGAAAAATGTCCCCTTAGTCGGTAGGTACAGTACAGTACATAGAGAACCAGTGCTATGTCACTTATACCGTGGCTCGTGGGTAGAAAGAGTCAATTTTTACCTTTAAGTGTATAGAAAGGTCATTATATCCACATTCAGTATTTTGGTATCTCTCCAAAAAAAAAAAAAAAAAAAAAATCGGCTACCGATTCTCTGACCCTAGACTGCCGCTCCGGCTTCGGCTGGTCGTTTCTTCTTCTTCTTCTCCTTCTCCTTCTCCTTCTCCTTCATCAGCATCATCTTCATTATCCCCGGAGAGACCAACTCGAAAGATACTCTCACACCACTCTGCAAATGTTTCTACGTCCCAGACAGCATCTTCACGGCCCTTACCCTTTGTACTCACGGAGTGTCCCTTGCTCTTCTCCGAGGATGTGTACTTGTCATAGAATTCTTCGTAAATCTGGATAACACGTTCCTGTACAGCGCCTACTAGCGTTTCCTTCATACGGACATCGTCGAGGTAATCCCCTAGAACCTTCCGGAGATTCGGAACTTCCTTCTCTATGTTTCGACACGTAGGATAGATCAGTTCACCACGCTGCAGGTTCCGCGTGTCGACGAACTTGGTCGGAAGGGAAGCTGTCATCGTCGTGGCGAATCCGTTGATGAAGTCGTTGATCACCGTTCTAAGCCATCCGTCCAACTCCACTTTTGCGTCTAACATGTTCTCTACGACTCGGGGTAGTAGGCCGTGGCCGACGAGGCGCATCAGATTACGGGGGTTGAAAAGACCACCTCTCTCCCGTAATTCCCAGAATGTGTTCGTGACGCCCGAGAAGTCAAATGAGATCTCTGGGGCAACGTATTCGATGTCGAAGGCAACAATCTGTTGCTTCAGGAGGAGCAAGTGGCTCATTAGGAACAGTTGACCATCTATGGCGGATTTACTGGCGATCAGGGATCTTGCATGGTGGAGAGAGATGTTGGTTTGATGGACAATTTGATGCGCTAAGTCGTCAAATACAGTGGACTAGGGTCAGATGGTCAGCGCCTGTAGAATTTTAAGTTGCCATGGTAGGTTGGAGCTTCCGTACATTTACAAGGCGGTAGATCCTGCTCAAAAGCCAGATGGCTTTTCGTAATGTAGGATACCAGCTGCCTAGAGAGACTTGCGACTCAAAGTCCCACTTCGAGTCTTGTTCTGATGGTGTTTCTATGCTGTCTTCGGGTTGTTTGGCTGGCTTCGAGAGGTCCGCCAAAGCATCAGCAGATGCAATCCTCCGGCCAGAAATCTGGCCTTCTGTAACTGAAACCGGAGCTTGTCGATTGCGCGCAGGGTAATCGATGTCATCAGGACGAGGTTTGTATCGTTCAATTTCATCGCGAAGGAAGGCCTGAGCGCGAAAAACAAGCCGAGTTTGGACGTCCTCCAGCGCAGGCTGAATTAATGTAGAGAAATCGAGTTGGTTGGCATCAGTGGGCTCAATCTCTTCCTCCTGGTCGAACAGATAACGAGTTTGAAGGAGAGCACAAAGTTGGCAAAGTTTAATAATCTTATCTTCGTGTATAATTCTTGGTCGAAGGTGATCGTAAAGAGGCTCACATATTGTCTCCAGGAAGTCATATAGGCCGCCCTGTCCGTGAAACCATTCGCCCCATAGATCAAACTCATCCAAGCAGACACCGCGAATGTAACTGATACTAGCACGAGCGAAAGCAACCAGATCCGTCGACGTACTTGGAGCCTGCGCAATATCATTTAGGTTTTTCTGCACTAGTGGCACAATCAATTTACCACGTATAGCCGCATAATTCACATGGAGTTCATTGAGAAGACTCTGATATTCAGCCTCTGTCCCCTGGTCAGGATCCAATGGGGGCACCGCTCTCTTTTGGATCTCTAGACCAATCTGCCTTAGCTCAGGCGCGCCGACTCTGAACTTCGCATAAAGAAGAGCAGACATAGTAGTATCATTAAGCTGCTTATCTGCGACCTTCTTTGAGACACCCAAATATACATCTCGGAGGGCAGAAACAAAGTGGCCTCGAATGAGCGTGAGGGCACGTGTCATAAGGAGTCTATACCTGGAGCGATATACACCCGCCTCTTTTTGGTCGGTCTGTGGGAGACAAATTAGCCCAGTCACAACTTGTACGCCCCCATAAAACACTAACGTGTATTTCCATATAGTCCAAGCATTCATCAAGTTGCCTTAGCATGTCCGAGAAGTCCTGGCCGCGAACTGTATTACCAGCCCCCGGGGCGTTAAGTCTCCTCGAAGCAGGATCCAGAAAGTCATAATATTGGAGGTTGTCTTGGATATCTGTAGCTAGTTCTAAGTCGCGTTTCTGAGCAGAAAGGAGCCCCTCGCATTGTTTCTGGAAATTGGACGTCTGCGATTCTACTGCTTTAAAGTCTTTCGACAGGTTTGACAGGAGGTTGAGAGTAGATGAGGTATCAGATAGCAACGTATCGAGGTGTGACTTTGACATCTGAAGTTCATGAAGGCAGGCTCTAATTACATAGTAAGGTGTCAGGCTTCATGATATCTTAAGCTCCTTTGGTGACTTCGCTGCATGGCGCTTACTGGTACTCGTCGTAGCTAGTCTCGAGCAAACTGCCTTCCAATTCATTGTACCATTGGGTGAACTCAAGTTCATTATAGATATCCCCGATCGAATTCAGACCATCTGGTAATGCTTCCGCTTCCTCGGTCTCCTTGCCTGTCAGTTCTAGAGGCGGGCGGGACGGGACAGTTTGTCGGCGAGATCGCTGTCCCGCATTTTTTTGACGCATTGTGAGGCTCAAAGCGAAGAGTAAAGAGGTTAAGACAGCCTATTCCTCTATAGGAGAGCATAATCTCCCGTAATCAACCTCATATAAAAGGGACGATCTTGAGAAACAGGAAGCAAATGGCAGCAGTGATCAGGGAGTCCGGACGATCCTCCGCTCCGTCGCTTCGATGTGTTTATTTAGGCTTCTGCCGTCGTATTCCGCTTCCGCTATTTGACGCAACGCTGATAAACCAATAAAACCTGACCAGAAGAAACATACTAATTACTATCTACAAGTAAGTAGATCATACCAGGACACAGTACACTTTCTCAAACGGAAGAATGTGCGCCTATTGAAGAGAGCGCCAGCACATCATGTGGACATCCCGGGCGCGACAGCCCGTGACGAATATTATCGCCGTCTCACGTCGCTTTCCCAGAAGTCCTCAGCCCGTTGTCATACCTTGGGGAAGAGGTTATGCCAGCAGCAACTCCAATGCGTTTGAACGACCTCGATCCTCTTCAAATTGGATTAGGAATTCTCTAGGCCTTGCAGGAACAGGCGCCGCTGTGTTTCTGATCTATACTACATATGCGACAGGCGAAAAGAAACAGGCTGGAAGTCAAGCAGACACGAACACAAAGGCTCATGATCTCTCACAGGCGACTGAACAACTAGGCTCGCAATATGTTCAACATCAAAGAAGTTTAAAATGCCCTGGTACGTACGTATGGGGCACGAATGCCTATCGCGTTGTGGACCCCGACTCCAAGGAGACCGTTATCAAAACCCCTCGGAGACTTCCTTACTTTGATGGCCAGGTGCTGAGAGACTTGAAGCTTTCTGAAAAATCCGGTGCTGCAATTGCTGAAAATGGTGATCTCATCCAGTGGGGCAAGGGCTATTCAGAGTCCGACTTTAAGCCCACGAAGACCTTGACTGGGAAAAAATTGAATTCGTTGTGCATGTCTAACGACCGAATACTCGCATTGTCCTCAGATGGCAGCGTCTACTCTCTTCCAATTGCAAGGGATGATCAGTACTCTAGCCGGAAACCTAAAGAAAGCTCCTGGGTGCCTTTCTGGTCTGGAAAATCTGAATTAAGCTACCGTTTGCTGCAGCCAAGCTTGAGGCTGGGTGAGAGCGTGACCGCACTCAGCGGTGGATTGGAACATGCGCTTCTCTTGACAAATTACGGCCGTGTATTCTCTGTCGCTTCCTCTACAGAGAGTTATCCTTCTTTTGGACAACTTGGCGTCCCAGGTCTGACATGGGCAACCCGGCCGAAGGGGCCAGTCGACATGTGTCATGAGATTGAGGCACTTAAGGGCTCCAAAATTACTCAAATTGCGACCGGAGATTACCACTCCCTGGCTCTAAGCAAGGATGGCTGCTTATTTGCATTCGGAGATAATTCATTTGGGCAATTGAGTATGAAATTTGACGCCGCACTCCCTTTTTGTGACTCCCCTACCTCCGTACCCATTAAGAATCTTTACAGAGGCAATGTCTGGTTCCCAAAAGTAACTGGAATTGCAGCTGGTGGTGCCAACAGCTTCTTCATGGTGGATGCACAGCGTATCATTGCCCCTGGCGAAAACCCCTCCACTGTCCGCGATCTGGGTCGCGTTACGGCTGATACTTGGAGCTGCGGAAGAGGAATTTGGGGTGCTCTTGGCAACGGGAAGTGGACTCACATTCAAGATGCGCCGACCAAGGTTAAAGCTTTGAGTGGTCTATTTGAGTATGACGAATATACGAAGAACCTGTCACCTATTCGACTGCACAGCATATCAGTCGGAACGACGCATGTATCAGCCATAATGGACAATATAGCTCGTGTTAGCGCATTGCCTAGCAATACTTTGAACGGTATCAACGATTGGGGGTTTGATGTGCTCTTGTGGGGAGGAAATGAGCATTTTCAACTTGGTACGCGCAGGAGGAGTAACCAGTCCAAGCCAACACATATCAACGCGCCTCTGGAAGATAAAGGAGAAGATACTGAACAAGAGGCACGACTTCAAATCATGCCTCGTCACAAGGGCAAGGTTGGCTCCCGCACAGTGAATATGGCGCAGCGTATGGAGTGCGGGAGACACATCTCTGCCATCTACTCATCTGTATAATCTGTCTTATAATTTGTTTGTATTCTTGCATGTATTATGACTGGTGTTATAACCAAAATGAATAGTTACTGGCAACTAGTACTCTACTACACTTAATGAGCTGGACACAAACATTTATCGGAAATAAACTGAGCAAACAGGACAAACACATGCTTAACTGCGCAGAAGGCGCTTGGACCACCGCTTATCCCAAAAATTTCCAGCGCAAAAGGTCGGATAAGAACTTCCTTCACTTGACCACTTCATATCCTCAACAATCACACCATGCCTCGTGAAAACCAAAAAAGAGGTCGCCGAGCGGCTGACAAAGCCCAGAAAGATGCTACGAAACGAAAGCGCGAGGATCCACCCGAAGATTCGATGCCGAAACGGTTGAAGCCATCGACCGACGAGTCGAACGAGATCAGTCAAGGCGCCGATTATATACCTCTTGATGAGACCTTTGATGAAAACCAAAACGATGCGCCTACCGGTGATATGCCTTTTTATGGTCTTTTAGATCCCGAAGAACAGGAGTATTTCTCTCGAGCGAATGAAGTGTTGGAATTGAACCAATTCCAAGATGCAGAGGAGCGGAGGATATTCATCGACAGCGTCTACAGAGAAGCCAATGGGAAGGAGTTGAAAATTGCCTGCAGTCAGTCATGCTCGCGGCTCATGGAGAAGTTGATATCGATGTCGGATATACACCAAATTCGGAGACTGTTCAGCAAATTCATCGGTCATTTTCTGCATCTTGTGCAGCATCGGTTTGCTAGTCATTGCTGTGAGACCCTTTTCACCAATGCTGCACCCGGTGTCACGCACAAATTCCCGAAGTCAAAAAGCGATAAAATGGAGGTAGATGGAGGAGAGGGAGAAGAAGAAGAAGAGCCTGAGTTGTCGTTGGAGGAGATGTTCATCAAGGTGGTCGAAGAGTTGGAGGGGAACTGGGGCTTCCTGTTGACTGAACGATTTGCATCGCATACAATCAGAGTGTTGCTTCTTGTTCTTGCGGGAGAGCCCGTGGATGCTTCAGCGAACGACTCGGTTGTCGCAAGCCGTAAGAAAGAGAGGTTGGGTATCCTCCAAGGAGAGACGCAGGATACGGATGCCTTTGCGCAGAAAAGGAATGTACCGGATGTTTTTGAGGCTACATTGAAGAAGGTTATGAAGGACATGGTCTCTGTACTTGATGATACATATTTGAGAGCCCTCGCGACTCATCCTGTTGGCAATCCGGTGCTTCAAGTATTGGTGTCTCTGGAGCTCTCTCACTTCGGCAAGTCGAGTGCCAAGGATCCGAATTCTATAACAAGACGATTGATTCCGGATGAGAACTTTGAGGAGGGATCTGAGACGACAACATTCGTTCGCGGGTTACTCTATGATCCAGTCGGATCTCGCTTACTTGAGACTATTGTGCGACGTATACCTGGAAAGGCATTCAAAGCCCTGTATAAGAACTTTATTCGCGAACAAATCACTTCATTTGCGCGCAATATCACCGCCGGCTATGTGGTGCTTCGGGTACTGGAAAGACTCGGAAAGGATGATCTCCAACAGGCCATGGAGCGAATTAACCCTCAGGTTCCCAGCCTTCTCGAGCGGTCCAGGATGATCGTCCCCAAAGTGCTTATTGAGCGATGTGTAGTTCGTGGAGTTGACACGGCACCTCTCGCTCAAGCGCTAGAGGATGCTTACGATAAAGACCCTGCCACAAGACTGAATCAAATCCTGCGGATTGACGGTACAACGCAGGAGGGAGCTGAAGAGTCGGACCAAAAACCTCCTTCAGGCCATGTGTCAACAGGAGAAAAGCTACATGGTTCGCTCCTGGCACAGGCAATGCTCACTGCCCCTGGACCGATAAGTGGGCTTATTTACTCGAGTCTGTTGGCACAATCACCGGAGTCACTCATGAAGATCGCCATGGATCCTACCGCATCTCGTGTTCTTCAGCAGGCTCTCACCCTTCCGACATCTACCCTTCAATTCCGTCGACAGTTTGCTCCACGCTTTACCGGTCAGCTGAAGGATCTTGCCCTCGACAGCAGTGGATCTCACGTGGTAGATGCGCTCTGGCCCGCCACCAAAGACATCTTCTTTATCAAGGAGCGAATGGCACAGGAGCTGGTCCAGCATGAAATGGCCCTTCGGGACTCATTCATTGGTCGCGCTGTCTGGAGGAATTGGGCGATGGACCTCTATAAGCGACGCCGGGGTGAATGGGCTGTAAAAGCCAAAGGTATCGATAGCACCAATGGCTCTGGCGAACGACCCAAGTCTAAGATTGAACTCGCACGGGCTAAATTTGCAGCCAAGGCAGAGGAGGATGCGAAGAAAACGGCGCAAAATGGCGTCGCTGCCAAATCATAATCGTGTTCCTTTCATCTAAAGCATTGGGAAATACTTGTAGACTGGACGTGGAATTGCGTTGCCTAACATGCAAGGCATCTCTCAGGCATTTGTAGAAACTGACAAACCCATTTGTGTCATGTGGGCTATCAAATGGAATTCTTTCTCTTTTCCCCAACCGTCGTCAATAATAGTTCAAGGGAACCAAAATTCAACGACAAGTGATAAAAGTCCCTTATTGGCCTCTGGAATTAATTCATGATGTCAGATTCTCCATTTCTTAACTCCAGCGGATCCGCAAATCGTACCGGTGACAAAATGGGTCTTGGATCATAAATTCTATGAGAAAGACTTCGATTTCTTGCACACTCCAAGCCTTGTTGAAATAATTTGATGTACATACATACTCCTCTGTTTCCTTGTATACTTACCTTCTACCGTTCACACTCAATTATAGATGGCTGTTTCCTCATCCCACCGCGCGGAAGAAGTGCGAAGTGTGAGTCAGAATGCGCTCGCTTGCTACTTTTCAGAGAAAATTCCACCAGCTCCGGAGAGCCATTGTTCGCAGTGCTAACAACTATATCGTCCTGCTAGCTTCTGAGTGCGGTCGAAGAGCTTCTAATTCCCTTCATCCGATCTGCCGATGAGGATCCCCTGGGCCGAAAAACACTGGAAACCGGCGTCAATGGAACCAACGGCACTCATCCCAGCCTCAAACCATCGGGTGCATCATTAGTGGACTACAAAAGTCCGGACCAGCTGCAAAGTATCCTTCAATTGGATCTTCCGGAGCAAGGAACCGGTCCGGATGGCCTGATCGAGGTGCTGCAGAAGGTCTTGCGGTACTCCGTCAACACCTGGCATCAGGGCTTTCTTGATAAGTTGTATGCATCGACGAATGCCCCAGGTGTAGCGTCTGAGCTTATACTGGCTACCTTGAACACAAACGTCCACGTCTACCAAGTCTCGCCCGCGTTGACCGTGATTGAGAAGTTCACCGGGAAGCAGCTGGCTTCGCTTTTGGGACTCAATGGTCCGCGAGCGGGAGGAATATCGGTACAAGGTGGTTCTGCGTCGAATACAACATCAATCGTCATTGCGCGCAATAACTTATTCCCCGACACAAAACAGGATGGAAACGGCAATCACCGATTCGTGCTTTTCACCAGCGCCCATGGCCATTACAGCATTGAGAAGGCAGCGCAGATGCTAGGACTCGGAAGCAGCTCGGTTTGGTCGGTGCCGGTCGACAAACAAGGCCGCATGATCCCAGCAGAACTGGAGAATCTAGTCCAAAAGGCCTTGAAGGAGAACCGCACTCCGTTTTACGTCAATGCGACGGCGGGAACCACCGTCATGGGATCTTTCGATCCATTTGACGAAATTGCTGCCATATGCAAGAAGCACAATCTGTGGTTTCACGTCGACGGCTCCTGGGGTGGCTCGTTTGCCTTTTCCCAACGCCAACGGCAGAAGCTCGCCGGCGCAGAGAAGGCAGACAGTATTGCTATTAATCCTCACAAAATGCTCGGCGTGCCCGTGACCTGTTCGTTCCTTCTAGCGGCTGACATGCGTCGCTTCCACCGCGCAAACACCCTTCCTGCCGGGTACTTGTTCCACAACGAAGACACGGGGCATCCGGAAACCACCGGTGAGAACGGCACCGTTGAGTCCGAACTCGGCATCGATTCGCCCGAAGTATGGGACCTGGCGGATCTGACCCTCCAGTGCGGTCGACGTGCCGATTCCCTAAAGCTCTTCCTCGGCTGGACTTACTACGGAACAGCAGGCTACGAGAATCAGATCGACACTGCCTGTGATATCGCCGCGCACCTCGCGACGCTTGTCGATGAGAATCCGAACTTCATCCTCGTCAGTGAGAACCCGCCCCCCTGTCTCCAGGTATGCTTCTACTACGCCCCCGGCGGGCAAATCCTCCATCCTCGTGGCATCATCTCCAACGAAGCCGAACGCGGCAAGGCGAACAGCAAGGTCACCGAACAGGTGACGCATGCGATTGTGAACAGGGGCTTCATGGTCGATTTTGCTCCGCCCAGCGGTGATGAGGATGCCGTCGGGAATGGGAAGTTTTTCCGTTGCGTGGTCAATGTGCAGACTACCAAGGAGACCGTCGAGACACTTCTCCGGGCGATTGAAGAGGTTGGTCCGGGTATTGTTGAGAAGATGAAAGTATAGAATGCGCCGAGAAATTTTATTAGACCTGGAGAACGAGTCCATGGTCCAGTTGTTCACCGTCCTTCAGGGCTCTTTCCTTCTCCAGGCGATACTGAACAGAATGGATGATATAAAACTCGGAGCCGATGAAACAGTTCTCCGGCAACTTGATCCTCTCAACAAAGTCTTGTATGTACATACATTCGGTTGACATGACTACCCAAAAGCAATATAACACCCTTCTGATAGAATCCTATGATGTGAATTTTAGAATAACTATATCATAACGAAGAAATCGAAGCGACAAGGCGCAAATTATTAGATACACTGGATTCATATATACATGTCTCATGCAAGCTTAGGCTAAAGCATAGCCATCGAAGTCCAACAATACTAATCGATGAATGCAATGTCGCTAATGTTTCAGCTACCGATCTCAACTCGCCTTTCCAAAACACTTCTTGCCTCAGCTTCGGGGAGAGTCTCGATGTTAAGCTCCGCGAGGACAACTCTTGCGCTCTCGTTGTCCTTGAAGAGCCTCTTCTCCACCTCCCACAGTCCGAGCTGCGCCGTTTCCTGCTGATCGTTGTCCTGCGATGCAGACCCATCCTCTACTGCCTTAGACGTACCAGTGCTCAAACCGAGAAGTGTGAGGCCTTCGTTGAGTTTCTTGAGCACATTTGCTGAGCTACCTACTTGAGCTGCTGGACCGAGGGCTACGTCAGTGACATTGCAGAGATGTTCAACATCGCTTATCAGCTGCATTGCTCCCGCGGCCGAGAACGTGTTTCTCGTAAGGACGTTATTCCAGATATAGGTTTGGATAGAAAAAAGGACTTGACGGGTGATACGGCGCAAGGGTGCAATGCCCAAGGTGCGAGACAGAAATGAGATTTCGGTAGATAGAGTACGCATTGCAGGCGCTAGATCCGAAGTTGGGGGTAAAGGAGAAGCCGAAGTAGCAGAAATGGTTGCCCATGTTGAGACGCGAGAGTAGGGTTTAAGGGCGATGCGCATGTTTGAAGTCAAAGTCGAGGTGATGACGGACTCGGACCGGAGCCTCAAACGGTGATATGCAGATGCAGTTTCATCGAACAGGGCGCCCTCGGAGGCCTCTCCATGACCGTTGCCATTCGTAACGGCCTGAGATGTCCGCGATGCGACTTCCGCAATAGACATCGAGCCAGCCACGTTCTTGCCGCCGTCCTTGTTTTGCCGGACTCGCTCTTGGAGCTCAGACCAGAGCTCTACGAAGAACATTTCGTTACTCCAGTCTTCCATTTTCTTTTCAAGGTACTCGGCGCTTCCGAAGACCCTGGAGAGTCTCTCTAATCCTGCAACGCCTTCCACACTAGCTCCATCAGCGCCTTGCACTGTGCGACCAATTGTCGACGTCATTGTAAGGTAGGCTTCCAGCGCTGAATGCAGACGTTCATGGAATTGGTCAAATATCGTGATCTGAATGTCGATAAGAAAACGCAACTTTTGGCTGAATGATGACAAAGGCTGGTAACGCTCAGTTATTGTCTCAAGAAGATCATTCACACGAATTGCAGCCTTAGTCGGTTTTGTTTCTGAACAGTCAACACCATCATAATCGATATGACCGCTATCCGGTGCGTCTACAATATCCTTATATCGTGCCAATGCAAAATCCTTCTCGACCTGAAGCCAACGGTCAAACCAACCTTGCTCGCTTAGTACCTCCCACGTCATCCCCTTCCAGTTATCATCGGTGTAAGGATCCGGGAGATAATTCCATGACTCGCGGATTTCGTTGTCGAAATTCATCAATTCGTGGACAAAGTGACTGAGCAACTGTGGGTGGTTTGAGACCTGGGGAAGATATGCGGTTATTTTGTGTCTCAGCATCGGCAAAAGAGCCGTAATGTAGGCATGTGAGGCATTGTAGAAGTTCCACTCCAAATCAGACCCGACGGCCTGTGCCTTTTCATCAAAGATGGGCTGCAGAGATGATGCGAAGAACCCGCCGAGTTTATTGATCAGATCCGTTACATGAGCAAGAAAATACTCTGGCTGTAAGCTCAGTTAGGACAATGTTCCACCTTTTATTTGGTGGTAAGCGTTACCTTGTCAAGCCTATTTGTTGGTCTGTCTCCGCTGAAGTGGTACTTGAAGCGAAGCTCCAGTGGATGTAGCATCACTTCCAACGGTAGCAATATCGGAGGGTTGACAGATTTCTCTCCAAAAGAGTCACGACTCTGAAGTTCGCTGGCACAGTAACATTTAGCACCCCACATAAAAGGTAATGAGTTAACACGTACGGTGTCTGAAGGTCAAGGAGTAACTCCACATGTTCTCTCCACTGTGCCATTAGATCATCCGGAAGATATAGATCCTTCGAGGGCCACTTCATTCGCTCCAATGTCCCTTTTAGCCGCTTAGTGAAGTCGGATTTCATATGATCTCTCAACGCAGATGCTAGCTTTCCCACATAGTCAACTAGGTGAGGGGCAGCCCCTTCTGCTGCAGGTTGGGCCTCTTTCAAAGACTGGACGATGGTCCTCAGCCGGGAATATGGTTTTATAGCCGACCTTGGGGAAGATTGTATGCTTGTTAAGGTTCCCTTGCTGTATATCATCTCAGCGACCTATGCTCTGTCTAGACGTCCATCGAGGGTTCAAATACCTCAACTCTTCCGCTTCTTTCAACAAAGACACATAGCCTTTTGACAGCTCCAGCTTCCAGAGTTTCTCAATACTCGCTTCAAACCGTTTTGCCGCTTCATCACTCGCATCCGACCCCGTGAGAGCTTTCAGCCGCCTATCGATATCTGCCTGCTGTTCATTGAACGCCTCGGCTCGCTTCCGAGTGGCTTCGGCATGGTCATTAGAAGCCTTGGTGGCATTGGCGAATGCTTCTTGTGCTTCTACTAACTACAGCATAACCGGCAATAATAGTTAGGATTTAGAAATTCGTGAATAAACACAGTGAGACGACCGTACCTGCTTTCGTTGAAGTTCATTCTGGGCGCGCAGACTGGACAGTAGCGAATCAAGACTCTCCAAATCGGCAGACGCCTGGATTTTGTCGTTAAGGTAATCTTCAACTCTGGTCCTTTCACGCGGTGATAACGAGGATGTTGGAAGGGCCATGGTTAGGTTGTGCTGGTGTGGGGAAGTGAAATGTAAGGTCACGGTGTCGCGAACATTTAAATGATCTCCGGACGAATTGCGGGAAAGCGGAGCTCAGCTTATTTTTAAATCCACTGGCAGCTTCACGACCGCCTACCACGACAAGGCTTTGCTTTCGTCAACGAATTGGCCACCATGGAGCCCGTTGTATGGGCAAAACTCATTCCTGATAACGTTGAGGATATTATCGCAGTCAATTCAACATGTCGAACTCGGTCAAAAAGCGCAAGAGAGATGATGTTCCAGTCTCATCCCCCCAGCGCAATCGAAGCATAGCGTCATTCTTCAAAGGCCAGGCGACATCAATTGTGTCTGAAGACACGGACCAAACTCTCTCCGATGAAATTCTCGCTCGCAAGCTTCAAGAGGAATGGAATCAGTCCGATACTGTCCCTTCCACCGGTGAGCCTATCTCGGCGCCGTCGAAGCCCGAAGACAACAATATAGAGCCACCAAACAAAGCACAAAAGAAGAATACGCTATCATTACAGTCTTCGGTCGGTACAGAAGATACCCTGTCTCTTGCAGTTCCTTTCGATCAAAGTCCCTTGACGTTCGACTCGACGAGATATGCAGAAGAGTTAAAAGGGCACTGGAGCTCCGAGAGCGGCAATGCTTCATACGCTCTCTTAACCAGAGCCTTTGTCCTTGCAAATGCTACAACAAGCCGTATCAAGATTGTGGATACATTAGTTAATTTCCTCCGAGTCCTCGTCGAAGCCGACCCTTCAAGCGTACTTCCCGCAGTATGGCTAGCAACCAACTCAATCTCTCCGCCATATGCAGAGATGGAGCTAGGGCTTGGTGGGTCTTCTATCTCAAAGGCATTGAAGAAGATATACGGGCTTAACAGCCAAGGGCTTAAGACTCTTTATGATCGGCATGGAGACGCCGGCGATGTGGCGTTTGAAGCGAAGAAGAGGCAGAGTTTCACATTAATGAAGCCCAAGCCATTGACAATCAAAGGGGTGTATCAGTCACTACAAAAGATTGCTATCAGCAAAGGCACTGGGAGCCAGGAAACTAAACAGAGAATTGTCGAGAAACTATTACAAGATACCAGGGGCGCGGAGGAAAGTCGATATATCGTAAGGACACTCGTTCAAAACCTGCGAATAGGAGCTGTCAAGACTACCATGCTCATTGCACTCGCACGTGCCTTTTTGTACTCCAAACCGAGTGGTGCCGATTACGCTGTCCGTCCCCAACAAGAATTGGCCCGTCTCAAAAAGGAAGACTTGAACGAGGTCTATAACAATGCAGAAGAGATCATCAAGGCGTCCTATGCTAGACATCCGGATTATAACGATCTAATTCCCTGTTTGCTCGACATAGGAGTTACAGAAGAAATCCTTGTGCGATGCGGTCTGCAGCTACATATCCCATTGCGACCGATGTTAGGCAGCATCACGAGAGACCTTTCTGAGGTTCTGACGAAGCTGCAAGGTCGGGATTTCACCTGTGAGTACAAATACGACGGACAACGCGCCCAACTGCACTGTGATGAAAAAGGCAAAGTATCCATATTCTCTCGACACCTGGAAAATATGACAGAGAAATACCCAGACCTCGTGTCACTAGTCCCTCAAATCAGAGGCGAAAGCGTGTCGAGCTTTATCCTAGAAGGCGAGGTGGTCGCAGTTGACCAAGAAACCGGGGAACTCCTGGCTTTTCAAGTCCTCACCAACCGAGCCAAAAAGAACGTTGATATAGGGACTATCAAGGTCAATGTTTGCCTTTTTGCGTTCGACTTGATGTACCTAAACGGGATCCCCCTGTTAAATCGGCCTTTCCGCGAGCGTAGGGAGCTTCTACGAAGCTTATTCGTGGAAATCCCCAACCGATTTACGTGGGTTGAAAGTTTTGATGCCACCTCTGCCGATTCCGAGACCGTCCTAGAATTTTTTAAAGGTGCCACTGATACCAAGTGCGAAGGTATCATGGTCAAGGTACTCGACAATGTGTTGAAGACAAATCTTCCAGAGGCCTCGGAGACGACAAACAACGTCGACGACATGGACAAATCGGATCCAAAAGTCCCAAAGGGAAATCGTCGAAAAGCCTTGCTTTCCACATATGAACCAGACAAACGGCTCGAATCTTGGCTCAAAGTCAAAAAGGACTACAGCACATCCTCCGAGACCCTCGACCTGATTCCCATCGGAGGGTGGCACGGACAAGGCCGAAAAGCCAAATGGTGGTCGCCCATCCTGTTAGCCGTGCGTAATCCGGAAACCGGCAGCCTCGAGGCCGTCACAAAGTGCATGTCCGGCTTCACAGATAAATTCTACCAAGCCAACAAGGCAAAATACACCGAAGGAAGCCCCAACATCATCTCACGACCCAGCTACGTCGAATACTACGGCGAGCCTGACGTTTGGTTCGAGCCGCAGGAGGTGTGGGAAATGGCCTTTGCAGACATCACACTCAGCCCCACTTACACAGCTGCTATCGGGCTGGTAAGTGATGAACGAGGTCTCAGTCTTCGGTTTCCTCGGTTTCTTCGAGTCCGGGAAGACAAGTCCGTTGATGAGGCTACCACGTCGGACTATCTCGCCTTGCTCTGGAGGAAGCAATTCGAGAGGTCTCAGAAAGAAGAAACGGAGCGTCCTGCTCCCGACACCGAGTTAGATTGGCAGGAGGAATAAGAACTGCCGCGTAAGCTTCGATACAGCAATCTTCGCAATCTCTCTATCTAATATGGCATCTTAGTTGGCACCTCTGGAAAGGGACAATTGTATCATAATCTATTTACCTACTCCTCGTCCGCTCTCTAGACAAGTTCAGTTCATAGGTGGTGACAGTAATACACAAGTAATACGAGGCGCAGTCCGTAATTGTCACTTGAACTGCACTTAACCATCTGAACCACATTCAACCATTACTAGGTATGTTCAGTACAACTGCTAGTCTACTAGTAGTATGGCTTGTTGCTAGCCGACGTACTACTAGGAAAGTTGGATCTAAGCTAATCCCGATATAGAAAGGATTGTGATCACATGCATTACGCTAATCCATTGACGGAATAATGGGAACGCGAAATAGACACGGGATCTGAGTTTGACGCGTGGAAGTGTCGCGTCTTGTTTCCTCTTGAATTTTCAGTGTGCGATTGAGTGGGGTTCTTGTCGGGGTTTTGTTACCAGACCTACGGAACAGATGCAGCTGTACTCCATAAAGTACAATATAATTTTGATTATGGACATGTCAAATGTATGTACAGCAAAATGGAACAAGACATTTAGGGCGGTAAAAAGTTTCCGGGGGAGCGGTTTCACCCAGTATTGAATAACCAAAAAAAAAAAAAAAAAGTGGTAAAGAGCGTCTGACTATTAATAGAACGGGGTTAAGTGGGCGAATACAAAGGAAATTTTCTCGCAGAATACATAAAACTAAACATATGGAGGGGTATGTACGGCAGCAGTGCATGATTCGGTACCGGTCGACACGGAGTTTAAAGCTGTGAGGCAGTTGGAGAGCTGGGGGAGGAAGAAGGGGAGTAGAAAAAAAGGAAGAAAAAAAAAATAGAAATAAACGTGAGGACCGACGAGCGATGGATGATCAAAACGTCAAATAAATGAGCAAAGGATCACAAGCTGGGCGTACATAATTCATAAGTTGTCGTGAAAAGCATAAAAAAGAAAAGAAAGCTTTCATACGTCCAACGAACCATCGCTTCAAGGTCGCAGCTCTCCACCGAGCTGCAGAACAACACCTGCTTGCTTCGCCCGAGTTTTGGGACTATCTGCACCAGGAGGCAACAGATTTTCCAAGTGAGACCTTCTTCTGTCCCTGGTTGTGAGCGGTGTCTTGGAAGGACCCCCAGGCGTGCGGCCGCCCCAGGCAGGTTGCGCGGGACTGGGAGTCACATTTACAAAATCCGCGAAATTGAACTGCTGGTTTGGTGTACTGAAATTTGGAAAGACCCCTCCACCCCCAGGTGTTGGAGTCAATGAAGGCAGAACGGCATGCTGACTGGGCGGGGTAGACGGGGGAAACTCCCGAGGGTGGGCTTTAGCAGCAACACTGGCTGGCGTAGGAGAATTGGCCAAGTACAGAAGCAGATCGGCACCATCTTCATGTCGTGTGCTTCGATCAATTCGCGATGGTCGAGCTTGCTTTGGGGGTGGGGTCCGTGGAGGCGAGGAGCTCACCATGGAGCTGACATTCTGGAAACTGTGGATGGGAAGATCTGGATCGTGGCCATCATCTGATCGATGATGATATGCAGGCGAGGATAACTCGGGGATCGTAGCCGTCTCATTAATGAAGGGCAGATGGCGACTCATAAGGTGGCGGTTGAACCCTGGGGAAGATTCAGGCAGTCGATAGGAGCTTTTCCATGAAGACCGAGGTATTTTGACCGGATGGCCAGCGCTTGAATCCGACCGTAGTCGTTTTCGGCCAGCGGACAGCATCGGCTGCATCGCTTTGGAATCAAAGGTCACAGCATGTCTATTGCGAGACGACCGGGGCAGTTCCTTAGAGTACGTCATTGTGGTCGTCCGTAAAGGGGGAGAAGTCATTGGGGTCTCGCATCGACTGCGGGAAATATCGGAAGAGGAGTCTGACGGTTTATCGCTTCCTAAGAGGGTGTTTCGACCACTATTCTGGTCTGATGTGTGAAGACGGCCATTCTGATACTTGACCTTGGCAAGGCCCAACCGATCCTGAAGGCTGAGAGATACCTAATACCACAGCAATGTATCAGCGAAAATGTTTTGTTCCCCTCTATATATATTCTTATAGCTATGCAAGTCGGGAGCGGGGTGTATGGCAGAGTAGGGAGGAGAGCATACATACCTGGGCAATGTCAATTTTCCGGATGGTCTTCTCCGATTTGGAAGGCTGAGGATGAGCCATTGGTTTTGTGAACAACAGAGGGGATATTCACTCAATGAAAACAATATGGACTGCAATCATGAATCCACAGAGTTGTCAATGCAAGGTCCGGACCCCAATGAAAAAAAAAAAAAAGAGGCTTGTGAAGTTACGGAGAGATGGAGGGGGGATGAAGGAAGAAGAATGAATAATCAAAGTGAAAATGAAGCCAACCCAATTAGAGAACGGAAGTTTGGGTTTAGGCCAGTTTAGGCCAGTTTAGGTGATAGAGTAGGTACACCTACTAGTACTAATGAGAAGAGAAACTCTGGGGAAAATGGATCCCAGATTAACCGTAATTTAGCATGGAAGGAAAAGAATGAATTTCCATCTAGGTAGGTATGTATGTATGTATGTACATACATACAAGAGATAAAAATTATATTAATTCATGGAAGACCGACGCTCCTTTTGAGAGTTGGTATGTTAAGGGAAGGTTCAAAATAACAAAGTGTGCGTGGTTCACAGGTATGTATGTATGTACTGTACTTAAGTGACCGTATCCATACCTGCTACATGCCAAAAACATCCAATGACTCTCGATTGCTTGTCTTCCACTAGTCAATTATTTGTAGGTCCTCTCTCCGGGGATGTACCAGCTGTTTGAATAAATTTAGATGTCTCGATGGTAGGTTATACCGGAGAGGTAAATCGTACTTGGGAGGTAAAGTGCAGTACTCCGTAGATACTCCGTACATCCACACTCCTAATACTAGTAGTTAAGTAGTAGTAGCCCTTGGAGGGTCCCCCCTTACTCCGTACATTCATCCACTTTTATTTCTTGTCCTATTTCAAGCATCATGTCTACTCCGTAATGAGAAATGAAAAGGGAAAATAAAAATAAAAAAAAAGAAACATAACAATTATTTCTCAAAAGTCTGCTACTACTATGGAGTACCGTTGCTCTTAATTCAAGTACATCTTCGGTTTGTACGGAGTACACATCGGAAGTTCCTCAACTTTGGGTGCATCTTCACGAAACCGGCATACTTCCCTGGAATCAGATAGGTCGGTCCCTTAAGATCCTGAGGTACTCCGTACTGTGCATACTACCTGGATCAAGACGATACAGAGCCAATCCACAATTTGGAATGCCCCAGTACTACTCCGTGCGAAGTACTATCTTACCTAGGTATGCGACCAAAATCTCCGACCCATTCTCCCTTGGTCTGGGCAATCGTCGACTCACTCTTCCAATCCCGCGAAAAAAAAAAAAAAAACGAAGGAAGTAATGATATGCATCCGATTGAGATTATTCCCGTCGTAAAGATTGAAAGGTTGCCGTGCCAGCGGGAAGCCGGGCGAACTGTTTGTTCTAGGTCAAAGCTACATATCGATCCTCGATCGAGTATCTCTCCCGTCTCTTCCCTTCTTCTGCTTCTAGCCACGACCAAGTAAAACCCCGACCGATCGGGATTCTTTGAGCTTTTATTGTCTGTTTCAAAATCGAATCAAGGATGTGATAGACATCATTGACTTCTGTCAACAATTCGATAGATAGTAATCTAGTCCCTGTCTGAGACACAATCATCCCTGGGGACACCTGTGGCTAAGACGGCGTCGGTAGCATTCCGATAGCAAGTACGGAGTACGGCGCAAGAGTGAAACATTGTCTGCTTGTGAGGCTGAGGGATAACCATCTCTTTATTCCCAGAGAATCTCTATCAACACCCTCCTCCCCCTTTTATCTTTTTCGCCTTTGTTACAGATAACGCACTCACTTGTTACCCACTGCCAAGAAGCGTTGAGCAACTTTAGTAGGTGGGGTTCGGTAATCCTGCAATGATACTAAGTATCCACTCATCAGCGAACCTCGGGGGATACGAAGATGGTAAATAATACGGAGTAATAGACGTCGTAATGCTCATGATAATGGTATCCGGATAAAAGGGAAACAAAAAAAAAAACCAAAAAGAAAAAGAAAAAGCAAAAGAAAAAGAAAAGAAAAAGAAAAGAAAAAGAAAAGAAAAGAAAAGAAAAGAAAAGAAAAAAAAGGAAAGGAAAAGTAGAAAGCAAACTGTGGGCTAGGATTGGAACGGGCAAGGAATGACGTGGACTGAGAGCGGGAAATGCGAGTAAGTACACCGTACGGAGTACAGTCGGGTGCTACTACTAGTATCTAGTAAGTACTCTACGGAGTACTCCGTACCTGTACAGTATTCCGTACATAGCTACCTGAATATGCATAAATAATGGCTACTTAGTAGGGATTGACTGATATTAGTTGGGTATCCATGTTCCTAGTATTGCATTCAACATTCACCATTCGATAAATTTTTGAGGGGTTGATAACGAGATAGACAAGAGACTGACCAACCCAAAGTTACCTAGGTACCAGTCTGATATTATATTCATGGATATCATACTATGAAAAAGGATCGATTGGCGGATGGAGGGGAGAAGAACCTGAAAGGACAGATAAATACTTTATTAAATCAATCATGGAGGGAGTGACCATCTACGGAGTAGTACCATTGCTATTTTAGGCTTCTACTTATCTAACAAGCTGGAACTTGGACCGGGAAAGCCCACTAAAGAGATTTAGCCACGGGAACCTTTCCCAAAACAACAAAGAGCGTACAATAGGTAGGTACCTAACTAGGTAATAAAAAAAAATTTTTTTAAAAAAAAATTAAATAAAAATAAATAAATAAATGAAAAATTAAAAACAAAACAAAATAAAATAAAATAAAAGATTCAGAAGAGATAAGAGAGATCCAGAGAGAGAGAAAGAAGAAAGATGAAAACTGTACTCCGTACAATTCTTTCTCAAACAAAGCGGTAGACACGGATCAGGAATGTTTTCTTTTCAGCTTGGGTTTATATGAAGCTTCTCCAGAAGTATGTGTCGTCAATTCAACCTCTTAGAAATATGAGCAACAATCTTTAGATCCCTTTTAAAATTTAAGAATGCCGTGCTTAATGATTAATCACGATAGCAAAGACAAACTTTAGCTGGAGGCGATCTGATCCACCCATGAATGGAGGTGGTGAAACTCAAGATCCCCTATGGTTGGCCAGTGGAATACCGCCGACGTAACACCTCCTTAGTCTATTCGCAACAGCGTCGCAGTGGGTCGTTTGTCTGCTTGTTTAGTAGGATGGAAGTACTTGGAAGTACTAAGTATATCGTAGTAAATTTTTAGTATTTACATGGTTTCCTACTACGTACTTGGTAGTTGTAGACTAGTTAGTAGACTAGGTGTTGCACTTGAGTCGGGTTAAAAAAAAAAAGAAAAAAAAAAAAAAAAAAAAAAAAAAATGGAAACCTGTCTGATAGCTTGCATCCTCAGGTCTAGGAAGGGGGATGGTGGAAGTGTGATAATTGGGAAGAATTGAGGGGCACGATGACAATTACTTCCTAGAGTAATAGTAAAGATTATTATTAGAAGGAGTACAGAGAGTATGGACTCTGTACGGAGTATCTACTCCGTAGTGATAGAGAGAAAACCCAGATAGCTGTAGAACAGTTCTATCAAATTTATTTCTTTCCTCCCGAGTTCCCCCTCCCCCCTTCTCCCATTGCAATTGCCCACATAATTTAATATCTACTAGTACTAGTACTTGGGTGGATGAAAAGATAAGTTAGTCTCATATTCTCCAGTGCAAAGTGAGTTTAAGTTAGGTAAAACTAGTCTATCTATTTGTTTCTCATTTTTCTCATTTTTCTCCTCCTCTTCCTCCTCCTCCTTCCCTCCCCACCCCCTCTCTCTATTGTTCCTCTTCCTTGTTTTTTCCTTTTTCGAATTTTCTTCTTGTTGCTACTACTCGTACGTACCCTCTTTCCCTACTCTACTACTCCATACCTCACCTCGGTCTCTCGCTTGTTCCTTTTTTCTTTTCTCCCTTTTTTTTCATTTCTTATTATATTATTATTATTGTTATTACTGCGACTCCGGAGTACTCCGTACTACCATTATTATTATTATTATTATTATTATTATTATTATTGTTTTCCTTGTTAGTAAAAAAAATTCTACCGCAAACGGTCGCTTTTGTTCTTCCCATCTCGATCGTACTTCCCCAACCAACAACTCAAACCATCTTGACTGAGTCATTCATCTCAGGACGCTTCTTTCTCTTCCTCTTCTCTCTTCTGCCTTCCGTTTTTACCCTGGACTGATTCGTCCCTCGGTTTGGTGGGGAGAACCCGCAGCAAATTTGGGAGGAAGGCATACTGTCCTCTTGCCTGTGAAAGCTCTCTTTCCTTATCCATTGTCACTGATATACAACGTATTTCGGTTCCAACGAGCAGTCACAAGAATCTCCTCAACATGCCGTTCTTTTCGCAGCTTCGTCGCCGCTCCAGACCTAGTTTTCGTACCACCAAATCTAATGAGTCGCAATCCAACGGTGAAATGACGTCGGGGAAGTCTTCTTCCACCCTCGATACGGCTTCGTACAGCTCCATCACCCCACCTTCCTCCATTAAACCCACCGCATCGTCACCAAATCTGCCTTCGTTGAGTGAAATTAATGGCAGTACTAACAGCAACAATTCCACGCTGTCGGTGCCCTCCCAACGACCGGCTCCTCACTCATCCCCATCTCGGCGCAGTAGCGTTGTGGTACGTGATATCTCTTTTGACGGGCCGTTTTGTCCTACCCTCGTCCCTCTTCTCTCCCCCGCCCCTCCGCCACAAAAATCCCCCTTTCCCTTTACTTAACAGTTTGCTTCACAGGGTAGTGTCAACGGTGGGATTCGATCGCCAAACCCTTCCTCTCCATATGCGCCCAGAATCATTTCTATTGCAGATAACTCATGGGTAGGTGTTCCCAGTCATGATCATATGACATGCGTGATGCACGACGAAGTATCATAGAGCGAGAACTGATCAGGTCCAACTATTACCAGGTACATCAAAAAGTACTCCTTGTCTACGGCCAGGTCGGAGACCCAAGGCAACATCCGCTAGACGGAAGTATAACGGTCTATCACCACCAGGATGGGTTCCCATCGGTCAGCTGGCCCGTCACATCGTCTCATTTCAAACTCCTCGTACATCTCACTCCAGGACCAAATCGTCTGCGCTTAGACTTCGTTTCAACCAAGCTGTCGGCAGGCAGCTCCCATCCTGCCACTCATTCGTCTTGGCTTTGTGTCAATTATCTCCCATTGGTGAACGCTCCACCTTTACACCTAGTGGTGTTACTCGGAAAAGATTCCGACGGGACATTTGATGCTACCCCGACACAAATACAGCGAGAAGGTAATGACCTGGAAACTGCTATTCGAAAATACCGAATGGCCGCATATCTGTGGCAGGCCTTTACTGGTGAGCAAATGTTCCGTAACAATTTCGGTCGAAGATGTTTCCGCTTTGAGGAGGAGTGGCAGAGCGGGACTCTCAGCCGTCGCGATGCAGTCAGTGGGCAAATGCGAAACGAGGCGAAGGTCCATGTGATTCGGACGGATAAAACGGTTGCCGAACTGCGGGATCTCAATATCGCTCAGCAATATGGCCCGGCTACCAAGAAGGACGAATTGTTTACAATCGCAAAAGATGCCGTGAAGGATTATCTCCGTCTTCAGCCAGGTCAGAAGCAGTATGTCTCGGTCTTACTCCTGGATTCCCACTGGGACACGGGTTCCCAGACGATCACAGGTCACGCTGCCCTGGGGTCAGGCGGGGACGATGTCAAGATGGCCATCTTTGGATCCCATAGCCTTCACAGCTACCCCTCTAGTCTAGAAGAGGTTGTAGAGGCCTTCTCAGACTGCACCCGTACCGACACGGATTTTGTTGCAAACGACTGCGGTGAAGCTGGATCACGTTGGGAGTCGGCCAATATCGGGATTGGAGCTCACCTTCATGAAGTTGGACATCTTTTTGGATGTCCGCATCAAGAGTCGGGCATTATGCTCCGTGACTACGTCCGCTTTAATCGGTCATTCATGACTCGTGAGCCCTTCTCGACCCGTACCAAGACCCAGGGTCTTAAGCTGTGCCTACCCCAGGATGAGTGCGGCTGGCACCGACTTGATGCACTACGGTTCCGTTTCCATCCATGCTTCCGACTTCCCGGTGACTCTCCTGTCAGCTCGGATGATAGCGTCCAGGTCTGGCCAGTTGAAAATGGCAAAATCTTAATTACTGCAACAACCGGTATCGCATTCCTGGAGCTATATGCCGAGGGTGACCAGGTTTGTCATAATTTCATCGAGTATATTAATACAGAATCAAGCAGCAATGGACTTCCCAGGCAGGTTACTGTGACAGAGACTGAGTTGCGTCAGCGCGTGTTCGGCAACGATAAAGAGAAGAAAAAGAATGTTAAAATGACGATTTTCTCCGGTGCACTTGGTAGTCACACCGTTGATTCCATCAGTAATCTGAAGTCTAAACTGTCTCTGGTGAAACTCCCGAAGGGTCATACCGGTTATAAGGGCAGTAGATTGGGATTCTCCAAGATGGAAGGCACTCAACCAGAACAGCTCCTATTGGACTGTGCCTTCGCATCAACCAAACTCCTGACCTCCATCAAGGTCTATCATGGTGCAGCAGTGGATGGCTTGGAGTTCTTCTATGAAGATGCCACTAGTCAGCTCTTTGGGAAAAAAAGCGGGAAACCTGGTGGGGATGAATTTGTTCTTGGTACGTCTCAAAATGAAGGAGAAAGAGAACAGTCATTTGGTCTGTTCTTGCACTCTTAACTAATAGGGCTAACGGATCGATAGACACTCGACGAGGAGAAATTTTACTCGGCTTTTATATTCGAGCGGGAGCTTGGATTGATGGAATAGAGATTCTGACAAGCCAGGGGAGAAAGTCTGGCATTTTTGGCAATGCTAATGGAGGCTCAGGGTACGTGGTTCATCAACTTACATTTGTCTCTGAGGTCTTTCCTGCTCACATGATGATTTCACAGCCATACCTTAATCCCACCACTTGGCTATAAGATAGCTGGCATCTCAGGATCCTGCGGCGCCTGGGTTGATGGGTTTTCGTTAATTATTATGCACTGAAATTATATCGACAGTACACGCCACCATTATC
The DNA here is from genome assembly GCA_009193565.1 of Aspergillus coremiiformis. NCBI lineage: Eukaryota > Fungi > Ascomycota > Eurotiomycetes > Eurotiales > Aspergillaceae > Aspergillus > Aspergillus coremiiformis. The sequence continues at coordinate 6,023 of ML739094.1, read as the reverse complement.
TCAACAGTAATATATGGACGAAGGTCCTTCAGTTGAAAAACTCTCGGCTTTAAGGCCGGCTACTTCTTCTCAGTGCTGGAGCGTCTGAGGGACATTGGTTTCATCCAAGTTCCAATAGCACATGCTCCATCAACTGATCCCTGAGCTTGGTGTTCAAGGAACCTATATCTCGCCCCCCCCCCCTTTAGTGACCTTCTCGAAACTAGTCAAACCAGGATCTCCCCTGAGTTTCTTTCCTTTCTTCTTTTTTTTTTCTTTTCTTTTCTTTGTTGTTGTTTTTTTTTTCAACGACATACATCGAAGAATTTCGCCTTCCTAGACAGCAGATTGTTCAAAGTACCGTCGCGTTCAACTGATGCAACAAATTCTCCGGGCATCGAGAGCACGGGTGACAGTGCTCAGGAGTTATGGTGCTACTTCTTTTCTCTCTCTCTCTCTCTCTCTCTCTCTTCCTTCCGCAACACGTCCCAAGGAAGTTCGCTGAAGGCGTGTCATTGAGATTATGTATGCCATGAGATAAGCGGGACTTAGGATCACTGGCAGTTCATACTGGGATAATTCCAAGGAACATACTTGATAGTTGGCCAGACGGCTATAGTAATCCATAGATAGATACCTACAAATAATACCACCGGTGCATACGCTAGCCATTGAACTTATTTGTGGCCTCCTCGTCTCTTAACTATGATATGTAGTGCTTCGGGCCCATGGCGGATGAGAAATTAAATAGAGTTTTCGTGGCGCATATCTTTCGGCATATCTTCTTTTTATGTCTTCGGTTGACTAATCGGCGGATCGGACAAATTTTCCGCTCTTAGATCAGCCAGACTTCCTATCGTTTGAATACGTATCGATACCTGCAGGAATATGCATGGAAAACTGGATAGAAATATAGTTTAATGCATTGCACTGGACAGAGTAATCGGGATCAATGCTTCTACCTAAACAGGTATACCATCTCTAATGATCCAATAATAGCTTGTTCAGGGTAAACACGGGCATCGAGGAGGGGCTGAACAATGTATGATGGTGTGGCAAATGTCATATGCAAGTTCATTTGACGCATGCCGACAAATGTACAGTACATATGATGGGAAAGCCTTGGCTGACCCGCGAGAAAGGGAGACAAAATACGGAGTACTGAGTTGAGTCGATTAGTACGGAGTACAGAGTACTAGGTAATCGGCCTTCGCCCCAAAAGGATATCCCCGATCTACCGAACCTCCCTTGTGGGATCCCAAGATGCACTGGACCATGGGTAGGCAAGTCAATCCACTTTTCTATTGGATGACCTTCATTCGGCAGATTCTCGAGAGTTTTCTACTGGGTGTTTCCTTCACTTTAGAGAAAAGCAAAAACAAAAAAAAAAGAAAAAAGAAAAAAAAAGAATGGTAGATACTAAGAACAGATCGTCGCTGATCAGCGGACCTTGGTTAAAGTGCACTTGTTGTGCAGGCTGATTAATAATTATTTGGACTAGTCTAGTTTGTATTTTTATAATTTGATTTTAGTTTTATTTTATTTTTATTTTATTTTTATTTTTATTTTTTTAAATAAAGTGCGTGCATGGTACTCCGTACAGTACATGTGCCCATCCAGAGCCTTGGGACCGGGTGCCGTAACTGGAAGGAGAACTTGAAGTATGAATGGACTGCGGTGGAGGGAGATTCGAGGTTACATACATCATGGATATATATTAGTACATATAAAATGATTTTAGAGTGATTTGACAATAGCCTACCAATCAGTTTCCCTTATTAATTATCCACAGAAATCAAAGTGTCACTGTTAACTGCACTGTTAACTGTTGAAACAAACTCACTGGATACAATTACTTTAGATGGACATTTATCCAAGTGGAAATAGTATCATGATCTGATTGAACATACCCGCTGGTCCAATAGGAACCCATCCTTGTGAGGGCATTGTCTATGGAGGTATTCATGACTATCTACAGTAGTAGCGAAGTATAAATCTCTTCCAGAAGTCGTTTCGCACCAATAGCATTGAGATCTCTTGTCTTCTATAATGTCTATGTTCAAAACAGCCATCATATGACGGTATGATCTGCATGACATCTAGTGTGGCTAATTTATCATTTTATCTAGGTTATGCCCGAGTGTTTCCCGATTGATAGCAATATGAAATATTTGTTGCAGCCAACCCTCTTTTCTTTTCTTTTCTTTTCTTTTCTTTTCTTTTCTTTCCTTTTCTTTCCTTTTTTTTTTTCTTCTTTCTTTTTCTTTTTGTATACTCATACTGTATGTATGTATGTATGTATGTATGTATGTATGTATGTATGTTTGTATGTACAGTACAGAATACATATCTTTAATCAAATTGACCGCTTAATGGTCTTTCCTCCCCTATCCACCAGGACCCACTCGCACTCAAGCTAGTAGCTCCGTTGGAACTACTCCGTACTCTTTATCCAGTACACAGAGTAGATTGGACTGGGGGAGACAAAGTCTATTGAGCAAAATAAGTAACGAATTCTGTTTGATGGCAAGAGATGTCATAAATGTGGAGCGGAATGCTACCGTGATGAGACCTCCAGCTCCCCCTTTGTCATTCCGAGTCCTACCTACCTTAGGACGACGCCCCCTTGATGAATCGGATCCTTCGCCCAACAAATTAGACCGACTGCCGGACCTCATCCACTGTTGCACTAACCTGAATGAGAGTAACTTCCTCTCTCGCTAGCGATTTCAGCTGTCAGCAGATAGGACACGAGCTTCCTCTTCAAACCCTTTCGATGTCACTCCGTACTCCCTACTCCCGGGCTACTCCGTATTCAATATTCATGTAGGTAATTAAGGAGGCTCCCTTTTTTGTGTTTTTCTTTCAACTTTCCACTTCCTCCTTTTTTGCCCTCTGTCATGTTCTACAAACTGGCCTTCACTTTTCTTTTTTCTTTTCTTTTCTTTTCTTTTCTTTTCTTTTTTGAAAAAAAAAAACCTTTTCACCCTGGAACAATACAGACATATAATGCAACAAGAAGGACAATTACTCCTACTAAATAGTATCTAATGGAATTCTATGGCGATCTTACAATACGTGTGGCAGTTTGTAATTGACTTTCGGAGAGCTCCGTGCGACGGCAGTGCGTTTCCTATTCTGATTGGCGGGTCGATCTCCCACTCAATAAAATAACCATCATTATCGCTTTACCGAATCTGAAGGTACCGAGTCTTACAGCCCATCCATTATATAGGTGCCTACCTTGGTAGGTACTGGTACGGAGTTACTACCGAGGAGGTAACCTTACCACAGTACTCCGTACACTAGTAGGTACGTATGTACAGTACCCCCCAGGCTCCAATGTAATACAAACAATACAATACTCATGACAGATGACAGGAAAAAAAAAAAAACCAGATCTTGATATCAATTAAGCACCAGGACCTGTTCATCATGAGAATTAACCTCGAATAACAATGGATATAGTGGTCCGTCAATTACCTCTCCATGGATAAAAGTATCCTGTTCACATATTAAGGTCGAGCCTCGGGGATTCAGCCCCGCCAAACCTCCAGTGACTTTCAGTCTTTCCTTTTTCTTCCTAGGCAGTTCTTTAAACTCTCCAGGACAGGGAACGCAGGTTCCATTGGGCTGGATGCCACACTTTCTTAGATGATTATTAATGAGTGGACAGGCAACCAATGTGCTTGATTGGCGGTAAGAAGGATTCCCATTAAGCACTTGGTTCACAAGGCTGTCCGGTATGTATGTATGTATGTACAGTACCATCGCCACAACGGATGTGCCGTACGCCAAATCAGATAAGGTTCTTTGGCTGATATCTGTACTGGATGGATGACAGGATGTGGCTGCCCCGGCGGCATTACAGTGGGGTGTCAAAAAATCCCCCTTCCTCGAGTATCTTGCCTAGACCGTTTAGTTTTTCTGTCCAGTAAATGGTATTCTGCCTATTAAACGCGTCAAACTTTTGACACCCCACAGTACATCTGAGTGGACTGAGGTGGTATCTATTTATCAAGCTCGGGCAAGTGCCAAGAGGACTGGAATGGCGTGAGTGAACTACTCCCAGAAAGGTACCATGTGATAAAAAAAAAAAGACGATCTCAAATCAGTTACATTATTGTATGGATAGTAGTATGCTGTGTAAGGTATCATTGGCGCCTCATGTTACTATTTCCTTGAATAGGTATGGTTCTAGAAGGTAAAAAGAAAAGAAAAGAAAAGAGAAGCCCATTGTCTTACACTAATAGACACATTTACAACCACAATCTTATCCACTTCTAACTGTATCAACCATGACCTCTGAAAGTTACTCTATGCTGGGCTTCTCACCTTCCTAAGACGGAAACAGCCCTGGATTAGGTATGTAGGTGCAGTGCCCGGGCCTACTGACAAACCACCAACACCATGAACGGTCTTTGTCATGAAAGAAGGCATACACAATGCCATTTACAGACTAAATCAGTAAGAGGATTTCTCTTTTGCTGGGAAAGTAGGAGATGACCTATAATGACCAAAGAAAATCTGGAAAGTTGTTCTACATTCATTATATTATTAGGAACCATAAAACACTTCTATCAAGGTTAATCCATCTAGATAGCTGTTAGCAGGAGCAGGAGACTTCCAAGTTAAGTCAACAGCAGCCGACCCCTCCGTTAGGAACATCATATTGTATGATCTAGATGGCCCACAAGGGGCGGGTAAATGGTGTAAATCCATTTGTCTTAGCCACTAAGCGATGGTCAAAATCCACGGGTATAGCTTCCGGAGAAGAATTTAATCAGGTTCCATTCTTCAGATGTCTTTCCCCTTTCATAGATCAAGTTGTAAATTTCTCCTACGAAACGGAAAAGTAACATGATTGGAAGTGTGCCTCCTACTATTATATAGTACTACTAGTAGTACTAGTACATACATACGGTATATAACTCTCTGTCCCTGAAAGAACAATACTATTAATCTTTCAATGTCCATCTTTACTACTCCGTAAGGCCCTCACCGAATACTAGGTAGCTAAGTGATTCTCCTGCTGTGGACCCGGGTTACCTACCGTACTTCTTTGATACCACATCATTTTTGCATGTACACCCATACATACAGTACCTCTGTAATACATGGCGGGTAGTCCTTGCCTATCGGATCCACCCCACACCCCCCTCTTTTCAGGTTCTTCCCCACTCACCAGATCCCTGGGCCTTGCTCATTTGACTTCACTTCATTGCAGAAAATCTTCAAAAAAAAAAAAAAAAAAAAAAAAAAAAAAAAAAAAAAAAAAAAAAAAAAAAAAAAATAATAATAATAATAATAATAATGCAAATGGAAAAGAAAAATAAAAGAGAGAGACAGAGAGTCGACAACAGAGAGAAACAAATAAGATAATTCATTCCTCTTTCTCTCCATCTCTGTTTTCTCTCTCTCTCACAGTCTCTCTCTGTTCTCTTTTTAATTTCAAAACCTTCCAGCTTCCTACCATATTTGGTTTTCCTCAGAGATTTGGATTTTCTTTTTCTAAATTGGGTCATTCATCCCCATCCATTTTTAACTAGAGTGATTTTGCATGTCATTAAATCTTTCTTTTCCATGTGGCTTCCTTTACTACTTGTTATTAATAACTATTGCATCCTGTCCACAAATGCTCCGATCAGACTGAACTACTACTAGTAGAGTTGCGTGGTTGCGTCGCTGTCGCTTTTCAGGGCCGAATTGATTCCTCCCCGAAAAAAGGCATTCTACTTCAATCCATCCTTTTCCAATACCTCCTCCACAGTCCTCCGAATTAGTCTAACATTATTGGGTGCTTCTTGTGCCGTTTCTCATCAGATTCATCATCGACTTGTTCTTTTCTTTTTTCTTTTCTTTTTTTATTTTATTTTCGATTCTATATATTATTTTTATTTTTATTTTTTTATTATTTATTATTTATTATTTTTTTGCTTTTATCTTGACCCTTACCACTCACAGCTCTCTCTCACTCTCTCTCACACTCTCTCCTTCTCTCTCTCCTTCTCTCTCTCTCTCTCTCTCTCTCTCTGTCTCTCTCT